>JAUELE010229067.1:0-10531 GCA_031471655.1 Diodora aspera | reverse complement strand
GGGTAGTTTCATGATGCGTGATTGTTTTGTCTGGTGTTTCCCAAGCTTTTTCGCTATGTGCCCCACCTGGCTTTTGTTTTCACATGTCAGGAGATAGGGGTTGCCAATTTTGAAGTTTTAAGACGATGAAAGGACGCTTAAAGTAAAAACTTAGTGAACGAGAGAAAGCGGGAGGGAGAGAGAGAGAGAGAGAGAGGCACGCATCACGGGAGCAGGAGAGGAAGGAAGAAACGCGTTGGTATTCAACAGGCTTCATGAGAGTAGGAGAGAAAGAACGAGACACATTGGTGTCAATCGGGCGTCACGGAAGGAGGTGAAGAAGAGAAAAGCGTTGGCGTTCAGCGTCACGAGAGGAGGAGAGGAAGGGTGAAAAGTGTAAGCGTTCCGCGGGCGTCACGAGAGGAGAGGAAGAAAGAAATGTTAGCGTCGTTTAGCAGGCGTCACGAGAGGAAGATAAAAAGTAAGAGAAGCCTGGGCGTTCAGCGGGAGTCGCGAGAAGGGGAGAGAAAGTAGATGTAGCGATGGCGTCCAGCGGATGTCACGAGAGTAGGAGAGGAAGAGAGCAAGTAAGAGAAGCTTCGGCGTTCACCGAGCGTCGCGAAAGGGTGAGAGGAATGGAGGTAGCGATGGCGTGCAGCGGTTGTCACGAGAGTAGGAGAGGAAGAGAGAAGCGTGAGCGTTCAGCGGACGTCACGAGACGAAGTGAGAGAAGTATTAGCGTTCAGCGGGCGTCCTAAGATGAGATGGCCATAGAGATGCGGTGCCGTTCAGCGGTTGTTTCGGCAAGAGAAAGGGAAAGGAAGGAAGTTTTGGGGTTCAGTGACGGTCTGTGACAGATACGCTTGTATACCAGAGATACAGAACCGTAAAACAATAACAAAATCCAAGGTGTCGCCCGTAGAAGGAAAGGGAATCGAGATTGCGGTTAGGGGTAAGAAAAGCATTGGTGTCCAAAACGGGCGTTTGAAAGACAGATTCTATAAGGGTAGTGTAATTGCATAACACTGGAGAAAATTCCGACCGTATGGACAATTTTGACCATTTAGCCTGTTGTGAATGCACTTTTGTGAGTACCGTTCTGACTGGACACAACGAAGTTGTACTACGGATACGTCTTTGCGACAATTGGGTATTTAACATTATTTGTTTTATTTGGGATTACATTTCCCGAAACTCACTGAATATGTAATTGGGTATTTAGTTTTTCATGTTATTGCGTATTCAAACTTTAAACTGAGTAATATATACTAATGTCCAAAAGAAAGTATATCAAGATTTTGAGAATCTACTGAATAAATTCACAAATGCGTTGGATATACAAGAGATATCCCTTCAAGACTTGGAAAGTTAAGCAATGAGATGATGTCAATCAAATTACACTCACCGAAATCCAAGCATCCTTTTGATCAACTTTGGCATAAAGACGTAAGGGAAAATAATTGAAATCATTTGGTATGCTTTCTTTTGGACGTCAATATAGATATTTTACTTCACGGAACATTTTGCAAATTTCTTTTTAATGCCAGTTGCAAATTTGCAGAGTACATGCAATAAATTCTGGTTCCTTGTTGATTCGGTTGAGTGCATGTATTTCATGTAGCTTAATTCCGCTGACGAATATTACCAGTGGTACGCAACGCATTTTTAAACAATTGCGTAAAGCATTGTATGTTTGCATTTCGTTACGCAGTTCTTTTAAAAATTGCATATTTGCAAAATTTGATTGCGTTTTTACGCAAATATCTGTAGCTCTGACCTCAGGAAGAACACTGTTTGGAAGAAAACACGTGATTGTTTGTCCTTTGCTTTTATGGATATTTTTGTTAAGACGGGATTTTAAAAAATGTAATATTTTTACGTAAAATATATAATATATATGTAATATATATATGTTGTAGGAGGAATTATAACAAGGGCAGACCTTACGGGCTACACCGCCACCTGGCGGGAACCTATTGAACTAAAACTGAGAGACAACTTGACCATCCACTCTATGCCTCCTCCAGGAAGTGGAGTCGTGTATGCTTACATGCTCGGCATACTAGATGGTAAGTACGTCTTTTCAACAGCAGCAGTGGTAGTAGTATGTGATGGCAGCAGTAGTAGTAGTAGTAGTAGTAGTAGAAGTAATCGTGCATGCTTATATATGGTAACTAGGTCTTTTCAACGTCAGCGGTGGTGATAGTAGTAGTGGCAGTAGTAGTAGTAGTATAGCAGTAGAAGTAGTTGTAGCAATGACCGTAGTAGTAATAGTTCTATGCAGTAGTAGTATGTAGTAGTAGTAGTAGTTCTATGTAGTAGTAGTATGTAGTAGTAGTATGTAGTAGTAGTTCTATGCAGTAGTAGTAAGTAGTAGTAGTAATAGTTCTATGTAGTAGTAGTATGTAGTAGTAGTACTTGTATGTAGTAGTAGTACTTGTATGTAGTAGTTGTTCTATGCAGTAGTTGTAGTAGTAGTTATATGCAGTAGTAGTATGTAGTAGTAGTAGTTGTATGTAGTAGTAGTATGTAGTAGTAGTAGTAGTAGTTATATGCAGTAGTAGTATGTAGTAGTAGTATGTAGTAGTAGTAGTAGTTATATGCAGTAGTAGTATGTAGTAGTAGTAGTTGTATGTAGCTGCATGCATAGGTATTGCAGTCATATAAGTATTACTTCAGTAAATAAACTGTGCTAAATAGCATTCTTTCCAACAACACTCTTAAACAATGTTATGATGAGATGAAATACATTTATTGCTTTAATACAATCACTTACATCTGTTAGCAGTTCCTATTCTATTAGTTTTAAAAACTAACAAATGTTTTTGGCCTAACATTACCAGACGCTTTTTCTTGGGAATCCTTTTCTAGCGGATACCGCACAATATTTACCTGCCCTTGTCATACAAGCTCCATGTTGTGACTATGTGCTGAGGAGCTTTTATTATTTAGGCTTCGAGTGTAAGTGACCTTTCGAGAATAGGGGTCCGGCATTAGCGTTTTCAATTTTTATCTTACCCGAGAAAGCAATGCCTTGTGCTGTGATCAACACAACACATTTTTGACTTTTGTTTGCTTTCAATGTTTAGTTCAGATAGGTCGATCAAAACTGAAGGATTCGTCAAAATGCAAATTTTAAAATGCAAAAATTGATTTCTAGATTGGTATCACGTGGCCATGTCAGTTGCTTTCATCGTTGCCACCATGTGTATTTATTTCTGTTCAGTGTAGTTGCGACTTAATCATAGTGGATATGAAGCTGAATGCAGACAGTATTGAACAAGGGAATATTTCAAGTATTCATGGAGTTTGGTGTGTTTTTCACAAATTGTATTAGCATAGCCTAGTTCATTATAACGTTCTGGCCCTAGCTGCGACGTCACTTCAGTTCCAAATTGATTTACTTATGTAATGAACGACAGGCAGCGTTATTTAACTTGTAAATTCCTGGATCGTTGTTACGATCTTATGATTGAATAATAATAATAACAATAATAGTAATAATAACAATAATAATAATACCTGAGCCGATTATGATCCCTCGGGGAGTGACTGTATAATAATAATAGTAATAATAATATTAATAATAATAATAATAATAAATAAATTAAAAAAATTAAAAAAATAAATAAACAAATAAATAACGATGATGATGATGATAAAGAACAATCCCAAGTATCTTATGCAACAATTAAACGACGTTTCTCTTTGTCTATTGTTATTTGTCCTTTTTGACCTGTTTGCATGAGATTAACATCTGTCTATCCATATGGCTTATCATTCAAGGTTGCAAATATTACTGATGTACGGCCGTTGAGTCTGAACTCTATCACTCCCTTCCCTATCTCTCACATACGCACGCACACAGACACACACACACACAACGCCTCGTTTTTTGCATCTCTGTGCTATCGCATAAAAGCACAAAGCACAAAATGCATCTATAAATAACCTACTGTCGGCTGTAAAGTCTGTCAATTTCTTCTTCAATTATATTTTATAGATCAAAATTTCAACGATCGAAGGGTCGCGTCCCTGTGTACCCCATACTCCAATGTGAATGACCCTTTGGGATCAAAAACCCGCTTTAGAGCAATCTCTCTAAAGTTCACCAGCATGTTGATCACGTGACAGAACCCCAGGTCGACTATTTCGAGAGAATATGTGTTTTATGGTAGTTTTATAGCAGTTTACATGGAGACCCTGTTGGGATTTAATGAAAACCCTACAGGGCTTCTCTACAGGAACGAGAACCCTGTTTTCATATCACCTGGCCGGGGTCAAATTAGGGTGTCTGTTTGGTTGAATTCGAACTGAATCAGTTTACTTTGTGTTCCCTTGTTTTATCGTAAACGTTTGAACTGAGCAACTGACAAGCATGTTTATGCGTTAGTTGATAAGAGTATGTGTGCGTGCGTGTGCATGTGATATTATGTCAGGGATTCGGAGAGGAATTTTATCAGAAAGTACAAACTTTCTTTCGAGTCCTCTGACTTCCCCATTTTCTGAGATCCCAGAAAATTCCTGGCTGCCTGGAACTCGTATATGTCTATGTGGCTGTGCGTTCGTGAATATGCGTGCGCGTGCGTCTATTGTGCATTATACTGTATAACTAAAAACAGTGCATTCCGCTTTCCGACAGAATCTTGAAAATATTCGTAAACCTTTGGAAACGTTACACTTGCAATTAAATGCATTAGGCTCACATTCGGAAAGCATTCGAAAACCAACGGAACATTCTTCGGTAAACCATCGGAGAAAGGTTCGGAATGAGGCTGGCTTTTTAAAACTAGAAAATAAATCCGTCTGCATCTGCCGGGACTGAGGGAATACGACGTTATTTAATTGGGCACACACTTTTACAAAGTATGATACAGTTTATGTTATTTATTTCACACAGAGACCACTGGACCTGTTTTAGCGTTATGGACACGTATCCAACTTTAAATTTTCCTGAACATTTTATCAATTGGTTAATATTTCTAATACATTTTAAAAATACACATCCAGGCAGTTCGCAGTTAATATTGACACAATCGAATCATGAAAGGCGACGCAGTTGCTAGGAATGAGTTCAAACCGTGTCGTACAATAACACTACAATGACATTCTGGTTTCAAGATGGCACCTGTAACAATCAAGGGAACGAGACATCACGAGATCTGAATCAGTGCAAAAAGCCTCGTTATGGGTGAGTGCGCATGCGCTGCTAATTGGAAACAACGATTTTTGTTTCTCAAATACTTCAATGTGTTTTGCGCCGAATACCACTCTTCCATGAAATTTATATACGGGCAGATTCAAAACTTCCTTCCAACACGAGCGCGTCGGCTTTAGGGCCTTTTTCAAATGTTGCGGGTTCATTTTATTTTATAAACACTCTTCGAAAACACAATGGAATAAATGGTACAATATTGTACATGTAATGTATCCAATAGAATACATTTATTCGTGCTTATGGAATGAAAAATAATTCTATCAAAAGGTCTATGATTATATAGGCTGTGTAGTCTATGATTTCTTTACGGTCTTGCAACCCCAATCACGGGCAGGCAAAACCTTTACTTTGCCGTGTAAACGCACCTGTATAATGAATGCTGACGTGTTCCGTATTTTTTTCTAATTTTAAATTTACAGGTAACCCGCACTAGAGGAGCAGTTCGTTTAATCTTGTCGCAGCAGGTATGAAATTTGTAAGGTCAATTATTCCAGCCGCCACTTAAGGGTTAATTGCGTGTCGCGCTTCGCTGGACGCATATGCTTTACTTATGTATAGCGTGTACTTAACATCCCAGAATGCAAGTGGAACGCTTTCAAAATCATTTCACCGTCAGAACGGTGCGGGACACCATTGCTTGACTTTTATTTAAGGTTCAGTAATACTTTTTACAAAAATTAATGATCTCGTTGCGTGTTGTGGGATTTTTAATAAAGTATTTCAACACAATGGTCGCATTTTTTAATAAGATCACTTCCGTTTTTCCCTTTTTGTTTGCTTGATTTCATAATTTTCTTTAAAATCACATTCCAACTTTTTAATACTCCTTCTTAATTAAACTCATTCAAAACATCATTTTTCATTTTCTGCTGCCAATAACAAAATCTGAAAATAATGTGTGTGTATTCGTAAATTGATAGGAAGCAAAATATAACCGAAATCTATTTATTCAAAAATTCAAAAACAATATTACAAATACAGGGAAAATATGACAAAATGTGTCAGAAATATGAAATTCTCGATCGAAAGATTGTGAGACCACGTAGATGTAATATAATAATTTACAAATCTATAATATTATAGTTTCCTCTTCAATAAATAGTAAATTAAATGGTTTACAAATAAGGCTGTACAAAACTCAAAATTGAAAATAATGTCATGTCTTAATCCTTGAAAAAATCCTAAAACAATTAATTTTAATTAAATACATTAATGGGTATATTTAAAAATCTAAAATTGAGTGGGCTTGGCAAAAGTCGTTCAGAAGGCGTCAGTGTTATTCTCGTGTACAACGACTTGGAAACTACAACAAACTGAATAATATTTTGACAAATTTATATTTCAAGAAATAATTTCTAAACATTTTACAGGTGGTAAATACATTTGCATTAGGCTGTTAACCCAACAAAGAAGTCTTGCATTGTTCCTGAATCGCCTATAATACGATCTTTTGCAGGGTAACAATCGCTCCCGATGTAAAACCATACTCATTGGGACGCTGGTGTTTAATATTGTATTTAAGTCAAATTGCGTTTTTATGCAAAACTATTCCCCACGTGTGCCAAGCCTGCATATCTGTTTCACATTGAACGACTTAACAGTACAAATTAAATATGAAATTTTATATGCAGACTTTTCAAAATTCAGGTAGTTTATGACTTGTCTACCAAAGGCCATGAAAGCGAAACTACGAATGTCACAGCGGTGTGTTATATAAATTAAATTCCAGAAAGGCAACGGAGGGTTTAAGAATGAAAAGGTGTTTTAAAGACCTTGAAAATACAAAAAAAAAATCCTTGTTGAAATTCTCGAGAATTTTAGCGCTGTATGGAAAATACTACTTCATTTCCATGTGAAGTTGTTCTGTTTTCAACAAAGCGCCGGGCTGATCTTTCATTGATATCCATAGGTGTTGATATTTCTGAGCACAAATCATATAGGAGGCGACATATAAACCATTGCTTGACGATCCATATAGAATATTTCATCGGTAATATCCGCTCTGGATAAAAGGGTCTCCCTCTCGTGCGACACATTTGTGCAAGATCCATTCTTAAACCATGCACTCGCACATAAGATGCGAGAAATTGATGACTAGTGTAGATTTAAGATATGCAATAAATTGATATTCCAGGATCGGGTGACAGCTCGAGGACCTGGTTTCAATAGGCTGTTGCGCTTGCGCGCGAGTTGCATGCCTCGAGGCATGATGAAACATAAACAACAATGTGTGGCCTAGCCACAACAAAGACCGTGTTGACCTATAATGCCGTGACCAGTGAATATGCTGTTGGTGTTTTTGAGGACAAAGACGTGAGGAAATTGAAAGGGGGTCTCCCCTCGTGCAAACAGTCTTGTTCCCTAATGAGAATATAATGCCAGATCCTGACTGTAGCTCACGAAAACGGTAACGAACAAGGGGTTCGGCAAGGACAGATTCGCTCTCCTATCCACTTAGAGTATTATGCTGAAAATTAAAACTGGCTTTTGATGAAATGATTTAATCCGCTTCGACCAGAGTAGTATTGCGCCCTAGCTGCCAGGAAAATAGGATCAACAAGGCAATCCCATAACCCAATTCTCAAAAGGACGTGTCAACTCTGGCACCTTAGGGGTGAGCACTAGGAGTGATCTGTCTCTGGAGTTTCTTAATTTAATCTGAATGCCTTTGTATATGTATTATGGCGCACCTTGAGGTTAGTCTTTTCGATAGGTTTGTCACATTTCAGATTTATTTAGTTCTTTTAGTAACTATTACAACGCGTTTTAATACTATCCCTTCAAATTGCCTTTAAGGGTGCAGCTTACCTCACACAGAGATTGATCATGTGGAGGTCCCCTTGGATTTCGTTCAAGAGGCTCAGTAAACTTAGCTGAATCTGGGTACCCGGTGGGGTATCATGGGCTTGAGAGTATAAAATAAGTTGTTTAAGTATCCCAGGGAGTTGATATGGCTATGAAATATTCATTGTCTCAACAATAGTTGCTTGGTGAATGAATTATCCATATGATGTTTCTACACATCTCGAAATGTATACTATGACGGGCCGTGGTTGACAAAAGCCATATGGTGACACCGGTCACCAGTTTTGGACACCTGTCTTGAAAATGTGGACAGTGGTCATTATATTTTTGGACAGTTGTGATCGTTATTTAATCCCTTGCCATTACAAATTCAGGCACTGGTCACTACAAATTTAGGCAATGGCTATCACCAAGTTAGGCACTGGTCATCAAATAAGACACTTTTCATCACCAATTTAGCACTGCTCATCACCAATTCAGGCACGAATTATCATCAATGTAGGCACTTGTGACCAATTTAGGCACTTGTCACTAATTCGACACTGTCACACCAAGTTTGGACACTACTCATCAGAGTTTAAACAGTTGAGTTGAAATGATGTTTTACGTTGCAAGGGCCATATTTCAGCCATAATGCAACGTGATGTGCAAGGTGCACATCGAGCGAAAAGATAGTTCATAAAAGGGATCGATAGAAAGAAAAGTGAAAGCAAATTATCTCCATTTCAGTCATCTTGTACGACAAGCATTGGTTTATGAGACCCTATTCCATCTAAGTGACACCACATCACTCCCCGGAGTTTAAACAGAAATTCTTTTGATATGCTAATATTTCAGTGATCCATTTCATTGTTGTGCTGTGCTGTGTTGTGTTAAATCGTGGTGTGTCATAAAGTGAAGTGGTTGCTTGATGTATTCCAGATTCACATCTTGACACAAATGGCACACTGCATATCCTGTTTCATATGCCAGACTGTAGCCAAGATCAACTCCCTAATGAACATTCAAAAAAACCCAAACGTGATCACTGAATAAACGACATAATCTTGAAGATAGATCAAATATCTCCAAACACTTCTCAAAATTTTAATTTAAGAAAAGGCGTGAAAATAAATGTTCAAAACCGCGAAGTTTTAACCGAGAGATGTCAAGCATGAACAGTTTAGACAATATGGGAGCATTTAGTAAGTCGAACAATGAAACAAAAATGAATTAAACATCGCCATTTTAGTAAACAAGCATTTTCGGCTCTTTTATAGTTCACAATCAATCAATGCATTGGTTCCTTGAAGACTACAGACACAGATGTCATTGGCGCAGAAAAAGCGAATTAAATTAAAACTTTAAGGAATATATGAAAACGCCTTTTCACTGCCGAAAACAGACAGACAGATATTTTATTGTAAAGCGTATGTATGTATGCAGACACCCTATTTAATCCTCAGTCGTTTTCGCCCGAGTTGCACGTGCTGCACAGGAAAATTAACACGCATAACGTTTTCTTTACCTTCTTCACTGAAGAGTTGAGGGTTTGGGGTCACGTGGCCTCTCTCGACTTTCGTCTCGTGTGAAGAAGTGGAAATATCGACGCGTGGGGGATTTGTTTGCGTTGAGAGAAAACGGGGAAGCGCCCACGTGTTGGTAAATAAATTCATAGCTTCAATGCAGTCTCAGAAAACGATACCCTTAAGAGATTTCGCGAGACTTCGAGAAGAGGCGTTCGTTTTCCGCGAAGGCCGTCTCGCTTTAATAGTCAAAACAGGGATTAAAACCGCAACAGTGTCGCGACCTTTGCAGTCATTGTGTCACGTCCGCACGAACTACTCGTGCTTTGAAGACCGTCAAATGCACGCATATTTCATGCAAGGCGGTTGTTGTTGTTCGCGCTAACGTTTTGCTTTTTTAATGTTTATCGACTATATTCCGCTTCTCAATAAATACTTGGAAATCTCCTTGATTCAAAGCCGACGTTTATGATCTGAAATCCTTTGGTAACCTTCTTTGAAAATAACAAATGTTTATTCCCGAGAAAGGAAATAATAGTTAACCTTTTGACCTTTTTTATAAGTTAAGCTCCTTTATGTTGGATAATCATTTAATAAATTGACTTTTATTAGGTGTTTTTCAAACGATCAGTTGTTCTAGCTAATAGACAGGATTGCAAGGAGAGAACACTGCTTAATTTCAAGTACTTTTTCTACAATACCAACCCTTCAATGTGAGCTTTGTTTCCTTGCCACAATTATAATAAAGTACGGATTCTTAAAGGGTGGATTAGGCCACTTAAAGAAAATAACTTGTTTCTCATTACCCGCCGCCACAAAATTATCTGCCGCCCCTATACAGTCCGTTTGACTCCAAATGAGAACGATGAATTGCTCGCGAACTCAAAATCTAATCATTGCAACAAAACCAAATTATTTTGCACAGTGACACTAGGGAGGACCAGTCGCTCATAGAACAGCCAGGTGTGCGAGTTGCAAGTGCGAAAATGACGTAAGGCTTGTTGAGCAAAGGCACACTTGGCTG
>JAUELE010229056.1:0-12216 GCA_031471655.1 Diodora aspera | reverse complement strand
TCCTAGAGTCTCGCTATAAAGACTAGAATGAGCTGTTATGGTCATTGGAGGATCACACAGAAGTGCAGATGCTAGAACATATGTTCTGAAATTATCATGGTTCACTGATTTAATATTCCTGCGATTGATGATACATTTTCAACACTGTACTAGTAAAATAAAACGTCTTCATGAATCGCTTTCAATCACTTCCGGTATCACAGATATGCATTGTGTAATAGAATAATATCCTATGAAAACTACAAATGCTTGTTTTCATTTCAACAATAACTGCTACCATGTGTACAATAGGTGTTATACAGGATTATTGGACATGGGATGTCCTTTTATTGTTGTAAATGAAGAAAGGACGCAGGCATTTGTTTTTATCCTGTTTGTAAAATTGTAAAAAAAGAATTGCATCAACTAAACAACGGACGCCATTGCTCCGTGCCACTTCTCTACCCTTTAAGTCTTATTTCTCTTTCTTCTCTACATGACCCTTGGTTTAGTATGTTGGCAACAATGAAGTGTCCTTTTGATGACATCCATGCTGTGGCACGCTAATTAAGTCTTAATTTATGCTGCTTTTCTTGACCGTATATTTTACAAGCTTTCAACATAAAACTGTCTGGAACGAAACAGTGCCTTGCTGAAGGATCCATAGATCTGTGACTGCTGAAGTAGCCTTTGCTTTGTAACAGATGAAAACGGATGTCCTCGATGTTTATTTTACCTCCCAGATCACATGTTTGATTTTTTCTAATTGATTAATGGTGTTGGTTTGCGTGCACGATGTATGTTAATCGCTCTGACAATCCGGCCTTCTTCCGTTGTGCTGTTATCGTGCCCGCGAGTAATCCACTCCACGAACGCTGTCTAGAAAAACTAATAATGATTCTACTTATGTTGTCACCTTTGCTAGCGTTCACTGACAAACAGTGGGACTACGTAATCTGACAAACTGATCTTCTTCTTCAAACGTAATCTTGTTTTCAAACCTACTTCGTATAAACTTCATCAGTTAAATTTCGATGAATGACTCTGGAACTTTGCAAGGAGAAGGGTTAAAATTCTTTTCAAATGTATACATTCTTCTACATTTTCTGAATACATTCTTCTGAAATATAAGTTGTGACGTCATTAGGATTGGTGCCCGCGTCCACCCCACACCTATATACCTCCTCCTGTGCCAATCTATACAAAATCCACAGTTATAATGGTGTAACCCGCTGCACCCTCTTTCCCACCCGTATCGATGAGTATGAGGATGATTTCCATTTCCAGCTGTACCGAACTTCACGCGGCAAGCTTGTCGCTGTTTTTCATCTGTATCACCACGATGAGGGTATACTCAGAATCAAACAAATTAACCAATCGACTGAAACCCAGAATTCTCACCCATGTTTGGGAGAGACCCGCTAAATTTTAATGATTTTTAGAAATTGCCAATTTGTTATTCGATTCGTTGATTTCCTCATGTTTGTTGTCGTTTGTTATCCACATTTGATAATGAATTATCATGTTTTCTTGATGATGTTTGCCTTCGTAGGGAAATAGTATGGCTCAAAATTGAAATTATGGGTGCAAGATGTTAGACACGGTGATGCAACGCGTCCATTAATTCGAAATTGTAATTCCGTTGCATGACACATAAACTTGCATATACCAGACTTACACACCACTATTATAATTACTCTTGTAAGTATGCATTCAATTTTCGTCAAATCACATCGACTTACCGTGACCTTGGTGGAAAGATGCTCAAACGTGTACTTACCTGAAAAAGAGAAAAGGTTTAATTAAGAAAGTACACAAGAATGTTGTCTACACAAAGCGTGTACATGAAAATCTGATAAACGTTCCATCCATCCATCAAACTACCTAAACACATTTTCATCTTTACAGTCAAGGAATATATAAGTTATAATTTGAGAGTATTGAACGAGAAAAAAAGACGGCGTAAGTCGCGAAACTGATCCGTCTCTTTAATTAAAGTGTTCTCTGAGGTAAGGTCATTGACACATGAACTAGTTCTTCAAAAGAAGATGGAGAACACAGAGGCCATCATGGATGACAATGACTTCACCGCGGCAAGTTAGTCAGATTCCAATGAAGACCAGACTGGATGTATCAGGAAAATTGGAAAATGATGTATCTCTTTCTACTCCGATAGACACAAGAAAAAGTGGGGTCAAGGTCAAGAAGACTACCAACAGTGCGTTCATTTTAAAGACTTGTCTGAGCTCACTTGGAAATGTTCCAGATCATTAACCGCTATTTCGTCAGAGGTTTTACGTGCAGGCAGCAATGGTTCTGGTAGCAATGGTATTTCCTTATCCCCGGAACTCCGTATGAATAGCCTTTGAATACGTAAATGATGACCGCCGTTCGCAAACCTGACCCACATTATAACACCTGAATTCTTTGACCGCAAACGGCATCTTGGTAATAGTCAAGTGGTGAAATTCAAAGGGTTCGCCGAACTTCTTGCTAAATGGGTTTCGTTTGACTAACAGATTTGTCTATTCCTTTTGTCAGATACGGAACCAGTTGGGTTGACTTAAAACTATAGGACCACTTGGTTCATTTTAATCACCCTGCTGGGAGACCGATTGTTTAGTAAACTGCTGTGCTGCTTTGATAACAGAAATGTTCAGACCGTTTGGCGACTCTCTAAAGTGCCTACAATGTGAACTATTTTTCTGACGACACTATTGTGGATGTATGCTACCTGATAAAATCAGTATTCAGTGACAGTTCGTAATGTCCAACAACCGAAACCAAGTCGTTCTTTCCCATTATTATGAATTGAATATTTACATGACGTCACATCAATCATTGAACTGATCATTACACAAGGAATTGTTGGTTGACTATTCTATTCGTCCAAACACCTTAGAGAAGTCTGTAACGTATACTTATTTTCCTGTTTGGAACAATCCATACTCCCAGGTTTTACTTCATGATGATTGTTCATTATTTGGTGTGTCTTTACGCAAGTACTGGGTTTACAATTACCTCATGTTTTCGCCAAAAGTGGGTTTCTAGTTGAGTAGTTACCATGCCCTCCTCCTGCAGTTTGTTTTTATTGTTCCGCAGTTACTTGTTAGTGTTTTATAATTAATAATAATGTGTAATTATTACGCGCTAGTATTCATGCACTGGGTGCATGCTCAAAGCACTCAACGTTATTACTCCAGTCATTGAAACAATGTACAATCCACAACATTCGTCAACTCTCCGGGAAGTATACAACCCATGCTGCCTGTGAGGCGCTAAAAGTTACCGTTCACATTTCCATCACTTCCGACCAGGTACCCTATTTCAGCTGGGTGAACATAGGTAATTTACGAGTAAAACCACTTGCCCAAAGTGACACCACTGGCATTGTCAGCGTCTCAGTGCGAGACAGGGGCGAACATTTGAAGGCCTGGAAACTTTCCAACGCACGCCCTTCACCCATTCAACTACTATCCGGGCTCGACGTTGCTTAACTTCGCATTGCACAACTTGCATTGCAACCTCACCTTGCACAGTGGACATTACAAACTGTATCACTGGTTTCGTTACATAAATAATAAATTTGTTATGTCAATAGTTGGCTGATTCTTGTGCTTGCCCCTGTGTCACCGCGTGGTATGGTAATGCAATTGCATAAATCATGTTTTACTGTTACTGAGTTTCTTTGTAACTGCATATTACATGAATAATGCTTGTGTGTAACATATTGAAAATATTGCTTTATTTAGGTTGGTGTATAAACCTTCTAGCATTCATCTGGTTTGAACTCACCAATGATGCCCAAAGCATTCAACTGACCGAGATGCCGTTCAGCAAAGAGTGAAGAGGAGTGGCGCCAGTGCGCCCAGGAAAGTGGGGCGCCCCAGCTGGATACGTGTTCGCTTATAGATATTCCATAGGGACGCCCTCGTCCTTGGATCCTCAGTTTCAATCACGCAATGCCACCTTCATCGGAGACAATGAAGGATCAGTGAAACCAATGTATTGTCACACAAGGCGATATGTCCATTGTTAAGACGCATCCTTTACGGTAACACGCAGTCTTGTTTCCGGCATTCATTGGCCAACTTCTCCGACGATCGATCGTGTCATGTTAAACATTTTACAATAAAACCAGTAAACCAAGAGAAAATAATCACCTAAAACGAAATAATACAATTTCTCAAAAAATGACATGGTGGTGTTGAGAAGTGTTCTCTAGCAAGTAACGAAGGACTTTGAATAAAGATAGATCCGGTAATTCAATTGGGAATGTTCTGGGTTAAGAGCATTGACACGAGAATCTAGACAAAAGACCGGCTTGCAAAGATACATGACACCACAATGGATGTCAAATGGAGAGCTAGCTAAATCCAGAAAAAAGAAAGTTCTTAAGATTGTTCATTATTATTTTTTTCTCATAGGGAACTGCGAGTGTTGAGGAAGTTTCTGTTAAGTTTGTTTCACTTTAGCAGCTTAACGTAGGTTGCAAAGACAAGACAATCATTGTCATTGTGTTCTGAGCTGATTTTATCCGCCATTCTCATGGGTTGTTAAAAAAGTATAACTCCTCGAGGTAGAAATATCACGAAAGAAAATAATGCAACACTAATATGAACATGTTTAACCAAAACAGCTTTAACAACGCTCTAATTCTATTAAACGAACTTTCTCCTATTTTCGATAATCACCGCAAATATTAACCCACAAAACATTTCCAGATGGACCCCGTGGGGCTTCCGGGGAGTTCCGAAGGTGTCATTTAGATAGAATAGGACTTCAGTAACCCAATGCGTGTCGTACAAGGCGGCTAAAATGGGGAATCTTTTGCTTTCACTTTCCTTTCTATCAATCCCTTTTTGTTCGATGTGTACTTTGCACATCACGTTGCGTTATAGTTGACATATTGCCCTTGCAAGGTAAAACACCATTTCAAATCAACATTTCCAGATGTCATATACATTTTTTTTTCGATTTTGCTGGGACGACGTTTGGACCTCGTTGATGAGGCGCAACTGTTATTCAGTGAGCAAATTCTTGATAACGATCTAAATCAATTTTGTCTTAGATAATTGGCGACAAACTATTTGGTTTTTTTAATCAGAGTACATGGTTTTTAATGTAATTATAGGAATACAAAATGGAGTAAGAGGAGATTATGGTAAACTGGAATGTTTGCGCGCCAAGAACAGGTTTCTAGATACATTTGATAATTTGAGTTACACATTGAGCACATTCTGTTAAATCACTAATTTATAAAAGTGTATATGGTTATATATTGAACAATTAAGACATCACACGTCTCAATCAGTGTTTTGTACTACCAATAAAACAGTCTTATAGATATGTGTTATCAGAACTAGAACTTTGTCATATTTTTTTTTCCAACAAATGTATTTGTTATACTGTAGGCTTTTTAAATGTCAGATAAGCAATGAGTGTTACCTGCAAAATATATATATATGTGTAAATTTAAAACAGCGTTAGCACGATTCAGATGGGAATCTCATTAATGATTGAAGTTGGCAGGCAATAGGACATTACCTAGGCAATACAGGCTATGAACCTACTGTAATTTAAATGAAATTGAAGATGCATATCACTTTGTGTTAATATGTGATAAATACAATGACAAGAATAAAATATCTGGAAAAATATTATTATGAACACCCAAATTTAGATAAATGTATAACGTTGCTTTCATGCAACAAAAAGCATGTTCAGCAAAATGTGTCAGTGTGTATATACCATGCGATGCAATCATTAAGAATATGTAATTACATAGCAAGTTATTTGTTTTGTACAACAGCTTCCGATTGTAATTGTATGTTATGTACATGTATATTGACCTGTGGTCTTACAGCATGACTGAAATAAATTGATTGAATTAAAAACTGAAATATTCAAAATCTTCCTCAAAGAAAATGGTCGCTCCCTTATATCAAAAGCCAATCTACAGAGTGAGAGCGGATAGCCTTATGTCCATCGAGAGACCTGAGTTGCCATGATGGTTTCTAATTCACGGGAAATCTGTCTGGATGATAACATGACATGCACGATTCACACCAATAAAGAGCATAATTCAAAGCTTCATCGATAGACAGAAAAGTGAAAGCAAAGGACTTTAAATTTAGTCCCCTGGTAGGCAATCACTGGGTTACTGACTACTCGTTACTCCATGGAATCACTACTTGGTTCCATCGAGAGAGAAAACCGTCTCAACAGATTGATAGCTAGAGAAGTGAAAATAGCATTGCCTTTTGGACCAGCATTAGACTACTGTGGTACTTCTCTTCCTTAGTGTTACTGGGTCAGTGCTTGGATACTCAAAACACTATTAATCAAAATAAGACACGGGTAAAGCATTTTGCAACTTCTGTATGCATATACATGTATATCACGAGAAAACACGAACAATGTCAACTGATATCGTAAAATGCAATACACGTACTTTTTATTAGTTTAATATTTTCAGGATCTGTTTGCTTCTTCAGGGAAATACCTTGGTTTCACTGGAACTCAGGATACCGTTGCCAGTGAATCAATATATGATATGATTCTTTCATCCAGACTTTTTGAAGCTTGAACAGGATCGGTTATCAGAAATATTATCAGGGCACCCTTGAGACAAGCATATTATGAGCAAATACATTAAGTGCAGTTAAAGTGCAAGCCTTTAACAGCAAATATTTCCCAACATTCATCAGAAGTATAAACAGTTGATGATGGTGTATTACCAGTGAGCTGGGTTATTCATACACCAACTGCGTCGACCAGATCTCGGGGATGAAGTGGAAGTAAACAGTTCCAGATGTCAGTTCGTGCTTCAAACAAAGACATCATCAAAGACTCTCCTGGATCGAATTGCTGCCAACTAGCTGATATGATAGATTTCATATTTACGTAGTCCACATGTCGTTCTCTTGATAGTGTCAGATGCTTATTCAGTCTTTCAGGTATACACAATATACTCAACTTATTTCAAGACCCTGAGCAAATGCATAACAGGTCCATGATATAGTAATGAAAGCCTGAATTGTTATATACTTTGAGTCGGTTCAAGTCTATGAACCAACGATAAAAGCCAGAATACTTCCTGACTTTGAATCAAAGTATAAACGACAAAACGGTTCAAAACTTGAACCAAAGAATACAAAGTTGAACAGTTCGAGATCTTGAGCTAAAGAATATAAAGCTGAACAGTTCAAGACCCTGAAAATGTATGTAAGGATAAACGGTGGTTGATGTATTTTGCACACCTAAAACATTCAAGCCTCAGTCTCATCATTCTATACAATGCTCATGTGTGTCTGCCAGACCTGTGCTACATGACAATTTGTCAGCAAAACAAAAAGTCTATTAGCAAAAGTCTTTATAATTAAACGATGACGATAAAATACCTTTTTGAGAATACTGAGAATTCAGTGTTGGTCTTCAGGCGCTTACGTTTATACAAATGCACTACTGAGAAAGTCCTTCAAAGCAAGAGTCAGACCCAATTAGCTGAAAACTAAATCGAACTGCATTCTGATCCGTATGTTTTTGTCCTTCCAAGTATATAAGTTCTGGGAAACTGGGTTAATTGTGTGGGGATTGGTGCTCTTGTTTCTGTAATTGTGGGATGTCTGAAGTAAACGGTATTGATCGGAACACCGAAGATTGTTTATTTATAAATACAATGATCATGATGTTCTGTTTACGTTGTCGCTAAACATTTTCATCAGGTGATTTTGACACATATTCGACGATCTGTTCCCCCAATTTTAAGACGTGTATGAGGTGAACAGTGGAAGGCATTTTGGACGCATTATTCTCTTCCCATTTCACACTGATATTTAAAGTAATAGAACTTGCCATCAACCTACAGATTGCATTTCAAAGAACTTTGAGGCTGCCTTTAAAAACTAAACGTATTTTTACGTTATAAACAGTTGTGAAAATAAACTATTCAACGCCCATTCATCCATCCATCAACATAATTTTATGCAGTCCATACATTCACGCGTTCTTTCAAATACATACATAAGCAACCCTAGATATGCTATAGTCCTAGGGTCGTAAACAGCTTAGTGCAAGAAAGTGTTTTACGCTACATGAACAATTTTGCAGCCATATCTTAAGGGGTGTGCAAGGTGCACGAAAAGGTGATCCATGAAGAAGATCAAGAGAAAAGGTTGAGAGCTGAATATTGTTTTTTTTATGTTTCAAGAGAAATATTGCAGTCATAACGGAACTTGTTGTGCAAGGTGTACGCCAAAAAGAAGAAGACAGTGTGTACAAGATAGAGAGAGAAGGGACCCTATTCTTTCTAAGTCATTCCCCGTTGCGATTCGATAGCTCCACGGGGTTCAATAGAAAGCAAAATGAAAGCAGTCCCCAGAACGTAACAGAACTCTGAAATTCAAGATTAATGAAATGTCCATTGCTTCCGTGCAAAGATACCCTTCCTCTGAGTGACATGTTATTTGTAAGATCAGGAGTAGATTGGCGGAGCACGAACTCTTCACCGGATACCGTCTGTAGCAGACGTTCACTAAAAGCCAATTTCGTTTTAGTTTCCTCACGTTTCGTGTTTTCCCATCAACCTATCAACTGCGGAAAGTTGTTCCTGTATTCTGCGACACTAAAACGAACACCGTCTGGATATTTAATCAAGACATCTTTCCATTGTATCCCTTTACCTTATTTTCCCAACCCAGTCCTAGTGGGATACTAGTTTAAGAAATCGATAACCACTTGTTTAAGAATATACAAGCATTGGATTCGAACATCGTCATTCCAAACTGTCACGTCCTTTTGGGACATACCAACCCTGACATGAACATGTCTACATATGAAATGAAGCATCAATACCTTGTTCCTGTATTTACCTAATATTTTAGTACAGCACATTTATTGTGTCATAATTAGACACAAAAGCTGCATAAATATTTTATGTATTAATTTTAGTTCTATCTTTAAATTATATTTACTTAAATTATATAGTCAAAATAAATTTAAAGATAACATTAAAATTATTTAAACTTAAACGCGACTTTTGGCTAATTATGACATAAATAAGTTTAATGCTCTACATCAAATCCTCCTTCAAAGTATTTGACAAACAAATAAGACCGTACATGTAGTTCTTTTTGGTCATAATGAAAAAAACTATTTGTAGTCCAGGTAACCCTGCAGCCAAATGCTAATCTACCGCTATGACGTCAAACGACGTGACTGTCATTAAACCTTTGTGCACGGTTGGTGATATTTCGGAAATGAGTTACGTGGTTATTTGTATTGGAAAAGAACAACGCTGTAAAGTAAACTTCCCTATTGCAAAGGTTGCACTTCCGCTGTTTGCAAAGGACAGATTTAAAGACAAGGTCATGGACGACTGGAAGAAGTACCAACTCGTGCTTGAGTTGCTCGGCAATATTTCAGCTTTAACTCAAAGCAATGTACTTTGTTAGGGGCGACTGGATTAAATGAAATTAAATTGATAGACAGAATAAATTAAAATGATTAACTTGATGAAAAGTTATGGCGTAAGACTCCCTAGTTTTTCTAACTAGTCTCTCTTTTTGTCACTCCAAAGAACTCACACAGGGTAATATATACTTAGCCCAAATATTGAAGGGCCACTCAATGAAATACGTTTAATATGGCACTTTTGAACTGTGTTGTTCGCAGCGGTTAGGTGAACTATCCTTAATGAATGGTAATACACTATGCTTGATTATTTACGTGTTATGTTGCGACTTTGAAACTGATTAGATATGCGAAAAAACACCTAAATGTACCACGAATATAAAAAAATACAACGAACGAACGTAACCTTCTTATCACGCAACTGCTCATTTCTTTTGTTCATTTTACATAATACACATTCTTCAGTAAAATTCAGTTACTTATGTACCCATTATCTTGACCCTGGAACATTATGTGTAGCTCGCTATACCGACCTTTCAATAGTTGAGCTGAGTATATAAGTAATTATATGATATCTATTGAAACATTTCGATCGATATTGCAACCATTTGATTATATATTGCAATAATTCGATTAGATATTACAATAATTCGACTATATGTAGCAAATGGATGTTCAACTTACACATGACAACAGTTCGTGTGGACATTGCAACTATTCGACTATATTTCAACAATGCGATGCTTGCTTACTCTATTAAACTCTGAAAGTTGGAGAGTGCAAATTCGACTACAATTGATCGTTCCACACAGATAAGTAAATGTCCATTAATTTGCAATGTGTGTCCACGTAGTGATGTTATTACAACTAGCACCACGAGACGTATTTATCATCATTGAATAGGTTTAGACATAATCATGTAATCGTTAATGTCAGTATTTGTGATGGATGACTCTAAAAGCCTCGTCAATCTTAAATACTGGCGTTCATGAGTTTTAATATCAAATAAAATACAATCTCGTAACATTTCAAAATATGATCCAAGGATGTTCCAAAATATAAAATATTTCCAACTGGATAAAAAGGGAAGACACTCATAACTTACCAAATTCCATTCTGGTTTCCTGCATCGGTTCGGCGTCTTCATGAACAAAATATTGTATCATCAACACAATTATAAAGTTTCTTCAAGTGTGTGGCTTCAGAAACGCAATGTTTTAGCTAAATGTTTCTCTCTAGCAACCTTTGGAATATTTGGGTCATGATACATGTTATATTCCTGCACGGAGAACGGCAGCTGTTTCAATTGTCTTTTTCTTGTGTTATGAATATAAATGTACAAGAAGTGACTAGTGTAAGGACTACCCTTTACAAACACACATTCAGATACATCGAAGGAAATGTCCTGCTCGTTTTTCTGTTTAAAGAATTAAATATGGCATCATGAAATATACAATGTTTTATTAGAACCGTAAGATGCGGCAGCACATTGATTTGGTTATGAACAAAAGGAATCGTTCATGCCAAGATGAATGTAGACCTGGTGACTCAAAACGTCGCTTCTTCAGTAAACAACGATTTCTGAAAGCCACATAGAAGCTTGTATGTCACAAATTGATTATGTAGCAAAACCAACATCCTTTTCCGAAGCTGATTCCATCTTATTTCTATGAGCGAACAAACAAATGACACCCGGTCTGTATGTTTTCGGTTTGCAGAAAAATATGCCACAAGTACAAGACAAGTATGCCCTATCACTCAGTACATGGAGTACCAAATATGATAAGGAGTTTCACTAAAGTCAAAATAAAACCTCACAGACAACCTAGCCATACACTTTGAAACATGGCTAAACACGACAGTTCCTTTATGAACTACGTGGCTTTATGTTGGTGTGTAAACACTGGTATTCTGTCATACAATAATGAACTTACATACATTTGTCGCTTATGGTAGATAATTATCCATAAACCTAATGTAAGATATCCATATTCCATGAGCTAATTATGTTCTTGAGATCATATAATGATGGTTAGAAGAACTCATGTATTATTTAGGGACACGCCATGCATACTAAGGATGCATCCAATATGTTTCCAGAGTCTACAGATATGTATACAAGTCCGTAATTGGACGTCCATCGAGTGTTTAGTGATTAGGAGAGTTTATTTCACTGTGTATATCACCCTCATGGGAAGGATAACGTCATTGGTAGAGCAATCGTTCATACACCCATGGGTCAAAGCCCCCTGGAACAGGGGAGAGGGGGGAGCGCGATATCATGTCTGTGATAGCAAGTTGTGGTGAACAAATTGGTGATCTCTTGCACCGTTTGACTATGGTGTGATCGTTAGTTCACCACCGCCCGCCATATCATCCACTTCTGCTGCTGAAACAGTATTTCATCTGTTGATAAACTGACCCGGTACGAAATTTGTGATGTAGTGAGCATGCGATACACGTTTAACAGAAGAATGACATCAGCCAATTTCCTTCTTGTGCAAACCTTTGCGAATACGTCATGCAACATTAATCTTAATATTAATTTAGTTTTAACATGTCATTAATCACAGCAACTATCTTGGTTCTGCAGCTGCTGGTTGATCAACCTATAAATAAACAAGCAATTTATATATAGGGATGATCAAAGCAAAGAAGGTTTCGAATAGTGAAACCCTGCATTGGAAACAGAACCAATCCTAAAAATGATGACGTAATAGTTCGTTCAAAGTAATCATTCAAAACATAAACAAGAAACATCTTCAAAATAGAAGATAATCGGCGCAGAGTCACATATATTTAAGTACAGAGTTGAGACAAACT
>JAUELE010229034.1:0-12218 GCA_031471655.1 Diodora aspera | reverse complement strand
CAAATGTAATGCGCAATGCGTTAGACTAACCCCGTTTCTTTATTGCCTCAATTAGTGTGAAATCTTTGTGTAAAAAGAATCGGAAAAAAATACAGCACGGTATTATATTACTCGATCAACAGAAAGACAAGCTTTGAACATCGATTGGCGTACCTGCAACTTTGATTATGTCCCTTTAACGTGATTCCGTACCTTTCAAAATACATGTATTCGATAGATGTTTATGATTTTTTCAAATTGAAAGAAAATTGCGTAAAAAGAAAAACTGCAGTCTCAAAATTGATTTTTTTCCTCAACTGGAGTCAGGAATAATTCACAAATCTGACAGAGCTTTTTTTGTCAGTCCATCACCTTCATTGAAGCTTATAGGCCTAAACTAATTGGTTTATGAAATTGTAGTGGGCAAAAGAAAGTATACACTCATGTTTGATGATCAATACAATAAAAACTAACAAGAATTTTATAATCAACAATGGTGTGTTCGGCAATAGGATCAAATGCAGAATGTCAAACACAATTTCAGCACAAACATCCAATCAGGTTCACATAACGTTTACAAGAACAGGGGTAACTATATCACAGTTCACAGGAATGATCAGAGTCAACACTATACTGTCGTGAAAATGCGAGGCCTTCGACTGATTACTTGACACACCTAGTAACGAGTGTGACCACCACGAGCACCAAAACACACCCAAATCGACCCCCTTGTTGTTGTCGTCAGCCGCCTGATGACGTAATCAGGAATCTGATTCCATTCGTCCCTCAAAGCGTCGGCAACCTGTTGTTGGTTTTCTGGAGGATGTAGACGTCTTCGGATACAACGACTGAGGTGGTCCCACAGGTGTTCGATTGGATTCAAATCTGGTGATCTGGTGCTGGCCATAGGAAAACAATTGATGTTGTTCGCATTCAAGAAGTCCTGGACGAGCCTTGCTGTGTACGGTCTAGCGTTGTCGTGCTGAGTGTTCCCTGTTGTTGTTGGCGAAGGAATGGCAGCACCACGGGTTGAAGAACTCCATCTCTGTACCGTTGAGATTGCCATGGATGATAAATATAACAAGCATCGTCTGTTGGTTGCAGCAAATCCCGCCCCAAACCATCACACCGCCTCAACCGTACGGATGGACTTCTTGAATGCAGTACGGCGCCAAACGTTTCCCTCTTCGACGGTAAAATCACGCTCGACCATCGTTGTGAAACAGATTAAATCTGCTTTAGTCAGCAAAAAGGACCTGCCAACGGCCTAGTCTTCTGGGCCACTGCAGTATTCGACGTAGGTGTTCCTAGGTCAAGACCATTACACGCAAGGGTCAGCGAGCTCAGATACCTGCAGCACATAGACATCGTTGGACAATGGTTTTGCAGTATTTGGGCAACCGTTGTTAGCCTTATAGTAGTTGGTGCACTTGGACATATTTTGAGTAAAACATAGTTTAACAGTGTATACTTTCTTTTGCCCATGAGTTTAGAAAATATAGTGTCCCTGAACCTAAATTATAATTACACCCTAAATCTTTGGCAATCGTTATCGCAAACCACGGCAATCGTAATCAAATTCCTGTATTACTATATATCAATGACAAGCGAGTGGTTACCGGTGATGGGTTCGAATCCAACTCGGGTCAGCTATGGTTATGCCCGGTCGTGATGCCCTGATGACCTGGAACTGGAGACTCACGCTAACCCAACATAACCAAGGCATGTTTGTAATAATAACCACGGGTAAATGGTGTCAGATAATTATTATGTTAAGTTATTTTCATAGTATGTTGTAGTACCACCTGGGCCAGCTATCAGTGTCAAAATTGGACTACATGTTATATAAAATGAAAATTATTTACAGTATATGTTTACATATATAGATTCTTAATACTTGTGTAAGTTAGTTGAATTAAGTCTATGTCTTAAAGTCGTGTTGCATATTTGCAATAATTGGCGCAACAAGGTTACAGAATAACCCACCGTGTATGTAAATGATGACAATGCAGCATTGAAATGCATAAATTCAAGATGCTGGAACGTTTACTTCATTTCTAGCAAGGAGTGTGTACAATTAAAGCTAAATAGCGGATGCCTGCTGCGCATGACCATGACTGCTTGAGTCACGTGATGCAAGCTGGATTCAGCTGTGGCCTTGACGCAGTAGCTCTATACATGAAATATTACGCTAAACCATGTCAGATAAAAGTAGATGGGACTTTAAGACATCTGGATGTTTCAATCCTTCACAATCAATACATGTAATGCAGCTTTATTTGCAGGGGTTGCTTGTGGGAAAGGTAACTCAGTTAGGAGATCAATTCTCTTATCACATGATGCCACGAACCAATAAGTGTGATTCAAGAGGAACCATAGAAAACATTGTCTTTGAATATTTTCCACGCATTAGGAATACAAGTTAACGGTCACCTGTTGAGCTTGGTTTTGTGTCAAACCTTAAGGCATTTAACAGGTATCTGATCAAGTTGCCTTCATTCAACAACCTGTTTTCTACTTTTCTAGGTTTATGATCTACATTCATGAATCATTTCATTTTTGAATTCATCATTTTGATACTTGTGTCTTTATCGAGCAATGGCTGGCGCATCTTCCAGATTTAGCAGCTACCAGTATACCGGTTTAATCAATAATACTTCATTAATAATTGTGTGCATTTGTAATATGCTAGTTCAACCAGGGATGCATACTCAAAGCTTTACAGTTATTACCCCGGTCAATCGAACAATCCACAATCCTCAAATTTCTGAACTCCTGAAACCATGTTGCCTGTTAGGCGCTAGGAGGTTAACTTTCACATATCCATCACTTTTCATGCAACCAGTTAGTGGAATAAAGCGACTTGCTGCAGATGACACCATGGTCATTGCCAATCATCTCAGTGTTGAAGGTCATCTCAGTTATCATTAGGACAATAACGTTTTATACCTCACATTACATGGAATGGCAGAACACGATACAGATAATTGAAATCAAATGTTTTGCGTGTATGTATTGAGATCAGTAGTAACAATGGAAGCATCAAACTGATCAGCTTCCGGTACACATCTTCGAGCAATGCTACATCATCAATACATTAAATAGTGATCTGGCTGCAGTAAGTTGGGGATGTTTAGACAAAGAAGCTTAAGTATATTTTTTGTACGTACACTATAAGAACATCAATCGTAAAGAGACAAAATGGTTTCAGAAATCTGTTTTTAGATTGAATTGGATACGTGACCAAATTCTGTATTTTCTGTTCGCGAAATAATTTTGAGAACGATAAATATACATAAACATATGCACATACCACGATGATGCTACACATAAACCATGCTTAATTGCTTTTACCTACTTTCTAACTGAGATAAAGTATTAAGACAGGCGAGTCATTCAATAAGAAAAGCGTTCGAAAACTGTGTGAGCGATCTTGTTGTGTACATTGTTACGTTCTACTTTATATCGGTTATTGTGAAAACTGTACCTGTATATATCTTGAACAGCCTGCCATGCATGCAACAAGTGATCATGGATAATCTGCAACAACGTAAAACATTTACCGAAGCTATCAACAAATTTCGCGATCGTTTGCAAGAGTGTCAAAACATTGTGTACAACGCTGTGACGCGTCACTATTGTTATCCAACCATTTGGTAACCTCCATGCGGCGATGATTTATGTTTCACGCAGGTACAATAGGAGTCACTTTGTGGTGAGTGTAAGGAGTTTATTTAAAAATACGAAATGAATTTGTGTCAATCTGCCAGGATAAAGGGGATACGACGTTTTTATTGACGCAAACGCTTTTATAATGTCTAATCTACTGTACATGTTATTTATTTAACATAGAATGCTCCAAAAATATGTTCTGCTTGGGAACACGTATCCAACTTTAAGTTTCAAAACAAGGAATTAAGATTTATGTGTCATGCTTTCATGGTGGCTTGTGTATGTTTAATATTGTCACATTCCTAACTCTCTGGGCTTATGTTTTGCAGATTTAACTACAGTTGGGAATCATCGTTTATTAGATCACGCAAACCGTCAGACATATTGGCCTGGCTGGCACCAGAGCAAATAGCGCAATGAGTCAGTGCATGTTGGAAGTCATGGACTGAGTAGCATCATAACATCTTCTCTTTCTGCATGTCACGTTCCCAGATAATTGGTTTACCTTTTAGTTTTGTGTGCCAATATTAATCCTTCTAAATTTAAATTCGGACAGCGGGAGCCTGAATACATGTTTCTCAGCTAAAGGTATCTCTGCATACTAAAGTATGGTCTGCAAAGCGTTTGCAGAACAATTTTCCTGTCCATAATACATGGGCGTTCGTCATAAAGTAGGCATCTGCATGATTGGTTGTCCCCAACGCATTGTTTTGTAAGTTTTTACAAGTAAACATATGTTTGCAGAGGATATATCAGTTTACTGAACGTGTAAGGGAGCAACCATTGGATTTTAATAGGGGAGGTGGACTTGAAGATGTTTTTCTTGCAAACAATGTTTTATCTCATGAAGTGACAACCTTTTTTGCACACAATTGTTAAAGGTGTGGGTGAGGTCAGGGTGCCCAGGATTTTGTGAAAGATAATGACAGAAGCTTTATCTCGATGAGCGATGCGAGGAGTATTGTAGCGGGCGCCCCCGGAAAATACTGAATTATAGAAGTTCTGAGGTTAAAATGAGTTTTGCAACTATAGTCCAAAATATAATTACAGGAGCGACAGAAGCAATTGCAGAGGGGGAACGATCCAAGAACATGAGGACAGAAGCTCATGGGGTCCTAAATAGTAGGAGACGCTTCTGATCGATTGTGAGTGAAGAAATTGTGTCAGCCCTTACCATGTAATGTGAGGTGACTCGATGCTCTCCCTTCGCCTCCATGACACAAACATCAACCAATACTGCAGTGCTGCAAACGATCAAGTGTGTGTGAAAAGTGCCTGGGGGTCTGGGACATCCTTCCACGTCAATTGTTTTTAATTCATAGATGGTCTGAGACGCATTTTCCTGGGGTCAAAATGGAATGGAGCCAGACTGTGCTTCCCCTGAATTGTGGTTAATGGGAATGACTGCGCCCGAATCAGAATACACTTAATAATTTTTATCAACAAAAAAATAGAAGAAAATATTACTATACTTATTTTTTTAATCTTCCAGCCCCCCACCCCAATCGAATGGTCGCTCCCTAACGTGTGCTACAAGAGGACATTTGTTTGCGATTTGTTGTTCATTTGGTGTTTTGTACATTTCCACAATGGAATATCTGTTCTCAGAAGTTGTAATGTAATGTTTGACATGTTTTCACAAGGGGACATCTGTTTGCGCATTACGTTTCTGAAAGAACAATCTGTTTGAAGAAGACATATCAGTTCCTTGACCATGTTATGTTCTTGTACGTGTCTTAGAGTCAAATACGTGCTCCCGAACGCTAACATAGGTCTGGTGCTATATGTGTGAAATAAATAACATAAACTGTAAATCATACGTTGTAATAGTGTATGCCTAATTAAATAACGCCGTATTCTCTTAGTACCGGCCACTTTCAGACAGCCAACATCATCCCGAACCTTTCTCTGAGGGTTGACTGAAGAATGTTCTGTCGATTTCTGAACATTTTCCGAATATGCAAGCACAAAGTTCAAAAAATATTATAAGATTCTGTCGGAAAGTTCCGAATGAATTGTTTAATATTTTATGGCATGGGGGTCCCAAAATAAATGAGGTTATTCACAAGGCTGTATGGCTTGTGTATGATTCGTGGTACATGTATGTACATAATTGTATGTATATTTATCGTTTCATAAGTTGTTTTTAAAATAAAAAAACTGAGTTTGACCACGTACATCCGACATAAGGTTGTTGAGAATGTATTATTTTGTTCGCGTCTACAAGGAGACATCTGTTTGCAAAAGACATATCAGTTGGTTATGTACACTTTTTCGATGAGACATAATACGTTTTTCGGAAGATATAGTTTGTTGTACATGAGACTATTTCATCACTTTTAACATTTAAAGACCAGATTTATAGTTACTGTCCAGATAATTCTGTGACAGGTAGACAGAAAGGTCGAGACAGTTATTTCGTTGTCATGATTATTCAGTTAACCGTAGATCCTATTCCGTTGAATAAGACTAACTTTTAGGCAAAGGAGACTTCTGAGTTCATGGACTCTTACGCCTGTCAATGTTTGAAATAAACCGCACATTCACATTCGCTCTAATATCCTGCTGTACCTGACAAGGCGGTTGTTTTATGTTATTTTATTTTGTGACTTTAACCCCTCTTTCCTCCCTTTGTTTTACCTTCGTTAAATACTGTTCATAAATAATCCATGTATATGTAAATAGGCTGCAATAGATTATATAGACTAACAAATGAAATATTATAACTTATTTTATTATATTTAATTTTTATTCCTTCAAGAGCCCTGCTCCAACAATGCAGGAATAGAAGTTAGCTAGACTTGATTTGTAGACTGGCTAAAGGCTTTTAAAATATATTTATTAATAATGAAAAAATAATTCCACAGTCATGGGGCAGGACTATAGATTATAGTGCGACATGATTCAGAATGACTGTTTAGTCTCTCATTCTGTTATGTCCTTGCTGTGAGCACATTTCAATTTACGGTAATTTTTATAGATCACGAACTGTATTACTTGTTTAGTCAGCATGTCTCAGCGCAGTCAATTTAATGCCAACCAGTAGATCTTTTTAGAAAGGAAATATTCCATCTAATAGTTTTCACAAATATCGATTGGTGATCATGTGGTGTTTGTTCCACTAAAACACAAAATTCAGATCGAGGTCATGCTAAACATTCACGCTACGACTTGAAATGCTGTTCTTCAGCTGGACACTGGAACCCGGCTTGAAATGCTATTTTTCAGCTGAACACTGGGACCCGACTTGAAATATTGTTCTTCAGCTGAGCACTGGGACCCGACTTGAAATGTTGTTCTTCAGCTGAACACTGGGACCCGACTTGAAATGTTGTTCTTCAGCTGAACACTGGGACCCATTATGATTATAACTTCTATTGTAGACAGCACGTGCACATGCTTGATCGATACATGCAAGTTGAGTTGATCTCCTGTATCGCCCGTAGGTCACAAGCTCAAGAAGTTATGCAAAGTCCTGCCCAGATAGTATTTGTATGGGTGACCGACTCTAGTTCTAAACTTTCGAGCCTTCAAGGATTCACCCTGCCTCACGCTGCGATACTGACATTGTCAGTGATGTCAACTTGGGCAGGTGGCTTTTTTCGTAAACTGCCTAAATACACCCAGCTGAAATTGGGTGCCTGGTAAGAAAGATGGTAATGTAACCTTCAAACTCCATGTAAACTATATACATGGATTTAGGCGGAGGCATAATGCAAATTATTCAATTTAAATATATTTATTTTCCTTGACATTTCAAAGAATTTATAAAATAAGCGCGTAAATAAAGCCGACGACCCCAACTAGTATACACACTGCTCTCTGCAACTGCGAGAGTATATCTCTCGAAACCTCATTACGAGTCAAGTCACCCCCTAACCAAGACTGTACGTCCAGCAAGTCAAAATCCAGTGTCCATCACTGTACTCCCTTGAGTTGAACACAATTGTAGATGGTACATTGGTCCAATAAGGGTGGTAATAATGTGAGACACTGTGAGCATGCACTCACAGTGCCAGATATACGTGTTCTCATATGTTTAATTAAATCAATATATACTTAGCCAAACTATTGAAGGGTCGGTGTCCAAAGTCATAATGATGGGTATATAAGTAACAGGGTGTTACAAAAAAATTGTATATTTCACAAAATGGACAGAGGAAATGTGCAGTTGCATGAAAAGAAAGCTACGTTTGTTGGTTATTTTTTTAATACTTAGTGTACTTTAAGGTGTTTTTGCACATTTCTGATCATCTTAAAATACATTTTAAGGATGTTTTGTTTTAAGCAAGTCGCTACATAAAAAAGCAATAATCAAGCATCGTGTATCATCAATAATTGTGAATATTTCACCTAGCTGCTGCGAAAAACCATAGCTTCAAAAGTGCCATATTAAGCCTGTTCTAATGAGTGACCCTTCAATAGTTGGGCTGAGTATACTTGTAAATGCGTTGATCACTTGTTTGCTTTTAAACATGTTTAACTCAACACAGTGAAGAACTTCTCTGTACTCGTGATCAAGGCAGGAATATGTAACGCTATAACAAAATTTCGTATTTTCTTTAACTCAAATTTACGGTAAATCCTCTTGTTAATTGCATCCAACGTATCATGGTTGTCGTCAGTGATGTGATCAGTTTAAAACTGTTTTCATTTTTACATCCCCTGTTGAACTTTAAGCTGAAATTATGTTGAAGATTCAGCAATAATTAATATGTAAGTCTTATGATTGTATGGAGGTTCGCCTTGTATTTTCAGATGGCGTGAGAAGCTCTCCGAGTTCCTCAAGACCAACAAAGTCCAATATGTCATAATAGCTCTGGTAGTCTTGGATAGCCTCATCGTCGTCTTTGAGATGCTCATAGATCTCGACATCATTGTCAGTAAGTATACGAAGGGCATTCTAAAAGTTCTAAGCCTCACCGAGACATTTTAGTAGTAACGAGAACATTTTATGTTACTGCATACTACCACCACTTACATGCCTATACCTGCCATATGTAGTCGTATGAAAGAAAATTCTAGTTACTACTTAAATTTCCTGATGAGGCGTAGCATTTTTTGAATGCCTCTCGCAAGTGACGTACTTATCTTCTCACTGTCGTTGTAGTTTAACAGCATGATATTGATAAGTACAATGTTTCCATTTACTGAAAATTAGCAGTTCTAGACCGAAAAAATATATGTAAACTAAACCAGTAAAACTGAAGCTGGTCGGTCCTAGCAGTACTGACAAGTCACATATATTGTACTGTACACAGTTAAATCAGAAACGTCACAAACGAACAAATAAACAACTTGAATATTTATATTTTTGGAAGCACATGCCCAAATGTGAAGTGGATATTTGTTATTTCTTTATCTAATTTTAGCAACCGCCGCGCTGGTCCTATGTTATTTGCGAAGTCTGAATGCATGTTGGTTAAACTTTTATCTTCTGAAACCAACAAAAAAATGCAGAGACTGGCAAATGAATAACCCCTCAGACGAGGGGACCGTTAATGTTGTAGCCCATACCAGGGGAAACACTGTAGGTACATCCACGTTTAGATTGTATAATGTCCATGTACCTCATGACATGTGTTGAAAACTTTTATAAACTATGTGTGTCGGTTTAATGTCAGTTGCATACTCGTATATGTCATTTGGCTTCAATTTCCTTATTCCTACACAGTATTTATAAATCATCACTTGATGTTTGCTCATAGACTTGATGTTTACTCGTAGACTTCGAGTCTCCGTAAATAAAGGGTTGTGCTATTGTGTGTCGAGCGTACATGTCGTTGGCCACTCTTGGAGCTTGTCAAGGAAAACCAAACAAACAGTGTAACTAGTTTTTCTCTGGTTTCTGTGTAGCAGACAATTTATAAAGACGAGGACGTTTATATTACTCGAAGACATCACGGAATAGATTAAAGCGGCACTCCACAATGCTTGTTCGTGAACAAACACGCATTCCAGGTTGTCAGTTAAATGTCAGTGTTGAACACATTATTCCTTCAGCTGCATAGAATAATCGGATGAGTTCAGTCGATTGTAGACGTGTTCTTAGTCTTCCAATGCAAGTAGCAAAGTCACCATAGTAACAATATTAAATCTAAACTCAAAACGTTTGGGAGTCGTTCCTTTGCTAGTGTAGCTGCAGAGTATTCGAACACTCTTCCAGTGGATTTGAAGTCTGCTTCTACTCTGCATCAGTTTAAGCATCTTTTAAAAACCTACCTATTCAACTGACACTTACATTGCGTATAATTATATACTTGGGTTTTGGTTTTTTTTCTCCATTTGTCGCGGTTTGCGCATTCATGTGAATGGAGTCTAGCGCCATATAAGCATCCTTATTATTATTGTTATTATCATTATTAAGATCAACATGTTCATCTACTGACCTACACGTCAGTTCCTAAAGCCGTTGTGAAAGGGTGTTTAGAATTAAGGACGGGAAAGAATAACTTCATCTCTTAATCGTTTTGCAATTTCACTGCAAGATTCTGGCACCAACTGCCAGGAATTGTTCATGTCTGTTTTAACAAGTTCTCCTGACTGGCCAGTTTGGGTACTGGAGCGACATTTCCAAGATTTGGAAGAACTCAGATGAATTCGACCTCTTTGTATGCGTCAATAAGATTGCACCGGACTTTTTAAGGAAATCAAATCGCGTACAGTGTTGCTAATGTCTGTTAGCTATTGGATATACAGGATGAAGAACTTATCTGCTACTCCGATTTAAATACTAAGATTTGGGATTGACCAGCCTCAGGTGTATTTTGCAGTTATACAAACCCACTCCTATTAGTGAACGTATAACCACAAAATGAGGGATATTTGTAGTTTAATGCACTTCTGATTATAACTAATTGTAAATATACATGTAAATATTGCTTTTATTGCAATGTAACAAAAACGTGGAAAAGAATATATGATAATTACCTTTATAATTACATAACTATGAAACTTAGATGGATTATATTTATAAAAAGAATGTTGCAATGTTTAAACCATCTTTTGAATGATAAACTTAAAACAACGTATTATATACAAGGTTAAAGAGTTATTGTTAAGATCAATATTTCGTGAAAACCCTCTTTTTACTCGTATGTTATTCAACATTTTGCTGTCGTGATAATTGTGTTATTTAGTTCCAGAAAATCATCCCGTTGAAGCCCATAACAGCACAGCGAACCACACTAGTCATGGCAATCACAGTGAATGGTACGAAATGGATGTTCACAATGCAACGACGGAACATCACGAACACATCCGAAGGTTGACGAGGTCTACTGATCACCATGCTGAAGATTCTTATGTTCACATAAGTGACTTCAATACCACAGACCACTACAATGTTACATTTCACAATGAAACACATCACAACGGCCATCATTCACATCACCATAGTAACCGAGAAATTGTGGAACACTCACTTCATTACGCCAGCTTGACAATATTGTCTATATTTGTAGTAGAGGTGAGCAAGTAGCAGATTCGACCTTAGAACTCAAATTACAAATCATGGGTGTGAAGTATCGTTGACATTTTTCATATGATTTGTTCTTGTTATTAGACTAAAGGTGCGTCCTCACTATACGATTGGTTGATTTCGACTCAGTTGAATCAACAAATTTTGATCAAATTTCCAACGATCAGTTATCGATTTGGAATTAAATGCTATCCTCCTTGCGTGAGCTACGCGTGATGTTTGATTAAAACATAAATTGCGAGTCAGTGTTATTTGTGCCAACTTGTTTCACGTTGATTAATAGATCGAAACGAAGAAGTGGAATCTGAACTTATGATATCATTATTGTTTGTAAATATTGCATTAGGAGAGATCATTTCATCCAGCCGTTGTATTCGTAGTTTGATTGGCTGTTCCCTTATAATAATAATAATGATAATAATAATAACAACACGTTAGCTTATTATCCAAGTACTATGGAAATTCTTGTACCACCCTTATGGGTAGTTGTCGCCGCCGAGCAGCGCCAATTCCCATTTTGAGCTGGTCCGACTGAGACAAGGGGAGTTAAGTACCTTGTCCAAGGGTACAACACGGCGAGCTGCTAGCGAGGATCGAACAGACGACCTAACTATCATGGGATCACGAGTCCGACGCCTGTTGCTCACGGCTACCGCTCACGATTTCCACTCATCGATCCTAAAAGGACGCGTTTTAATAGCTTCAGTTCGATGTCAATAAGTTGATAGCAAGATGAAATTATTTTAACCTGAGTTTTATATTGTTCAGCCTGGTCGAATTCGACGAGTTGTGTTAACACGTCGAATAGTGAGGAGGCCCGTTAGTTAAAACCAGATAAGATCCAGTAGTTGAGCATACGCTACGTTTACACTTAATCCGATTTGAATCCGTTTTCTGGAAACCGATTCCTGGAATGCGTCTTGAAAAAAACACGCGTGTGAACAGACAATCTCAGACGTTGTCAATGCGCATCAGAACGTCGTTGTTCTGCTGAGACTCACATCACATTGACAAAGGTTTATTCACTTGATGCGCTTTTAATAGAACCAATTAGCAGATCCAGCCGAGCCGTGCCGAGCGTTAAGCA
>JAUELE010229023.1:0-12218 GCA_031471655.1 Diodora aspera | reverse complement strand
CCTAACTGTTGTATGAGGGGGGTTCTGTATGGGTAGAAAGTGCCTAACTGTTGTATGGAGTTGATGCAAGAGTGGAAAGTGTCTTACTGTTGTCTGACGAGGTTCGTGCAAGAGTAGAAAGTGTCTTACTGTTGTCTGATGGGGTGGGTCGCGGGTAGAAGCTGACCATCGCCATCAAGAAAACGCTCTGGCCGAAATTCCCACGGATTGTCCCACACTCGCTCATTGTGTCCCATGAACCACAGGTTGACTAGAATCTTAATAAATGTAATGGGAAAACTACATAAGTAAACATGCTTTACGTTTTCCATAGCTTGCATTCGCATCTACCGCATGTGCTATTGCTGTCAATCGGGGAGTCAATCCGACAATGTGCTGCATGCTCATGGATATGTATTCTGCATCTTCGTCTAGGGCCCCTGGGCTACATCCATACTTTGTCCCACTGTCCCACCCTTCTTGAACAGTACATGAGGCAAAGACGCAAGTTTAATTAAATAAACTGAGGTTAAAACTTGAAGCAATACCAAATTTGATAGCGAATTTTTTAGTACAGTCACAATACTTAAACATCACTAAATTATTTTTGAATAATATATGATTTGTCCACTTCATGACCATCGTGGAGCGCGCGTGCAACACATTGCCAGTGCATCTCACGTGGTTATTTGGATGCACCGTGTAATATTGTTTGAACGGGTGTGTTTACTTATCAAAAGTTTCATTGCTAATGGCTTGAAACCATCTTTCTGAAGGCGACAAATGGCAGAGAAGCGTGACAGTCGTTGCGTCAGATTGGCGCCCGATTCAACGTTGCACACAGCGTCGTCGGCAGTGTGACGGTCGTTCAAGGTCAGGGTCGAAAAAAAAAGAAGACCACCGATAGAGCAGACCGTCGGCTCCTGCAGATGACGCGGCATAATCCATTCCTGTCTGCGAATCGGCTGCGTCAGCGGTGGAAACAGTTAACCGGCGTCCCTGTATCATGAGAACTGGTCAACAAGCGGCTACTTGCTGGCGGACTGAGGGCTCGCAGACCTTTGAAGAGACCCAGGTTTACTGCCATCCATCGTCGTAATCGTTTTGGAGTGGCAGAACTCAGGAGTGGCAGAACTGCAATCTTCGGACATGGCACCGTGTCATCTGGTCAGACGAGTCCAGATACAACCTTTACGTCGCTGATGGCCGTTAACAGGTGCGACGTCTCCTCAATACTCCTCCTCTTTCATTAAAACGTTGTCCCGACAGTGGTAGGCGGTGGTGGCTCAGTGATGGTGTGGGCAGCCTTCACTTATGACCAGAAATATTGACAATACATCATACAGGACACCCTGATGCCGTTCATTTACGCAAATCCATATGTGGCCCATATCTTCCAGGATGATAATGCTCGTCCACATCGTTCCCGAATGGTAACAAAGTTAAAACAAGATCTGCAGATTGAATCTCCTCTGTGGCCCAGTCAAAGTCCGATCTGAACCTTACCGAACACGTGTGGGATTCCATCGGTCAACGTCTCAGCGAGCGGGAACAGCCGATTACTAATCTCAGGAAGCTGGTACACGCCGTTCTTGACGAATGGAACAATATCCCGATGGACTTTCTCTGGAAACTGGTGAGATCCGTCAGGAAACGTTGCCAGGGGATGATTTAGACCAGGGGTGGGTACACCCATTACTGACTTGTGTTGAGGGGGTGTGTTTTGTTCAACAAATCTGACTGTATCCGAGCGACAGGACAATCTTTCCAGCAAGTCTTGTGAATTTCAAGAACATTTTCTTCAGACTAAATTGCAATACTTTTCAAGACCATTTCTGGTCGATTTTTGACCGAAATTTCATTTGTTGATTAGATGAACTTTTAAGTCCAGATTCGTCCTTATTTTCTTCTTTATGGCATTAATAAACATTAAACAGGAAGACAATGTTACATATGAAAAATCAAATGAATATTTGCAAGTCAGCAATATAAGCTAACAGTGTGATACTGTCTTAAATTACCAGGGTTGCTTCAATTTTAACCATCAATATATTATCTAAGCAAGATATGAATATATTATATGATTTTCTTGTCCAAATTAAGAAAAGTTGAAACATTCTGGCTATCCTTCTCCCCACGGTGAGTGTGAACTAGCTGCACAGGTTCTGGCTATCTCTATTTTAGATGTGACTGTGAATAAGCTGAAAATTGCTGACTATCTCCACTTCCGAGGAGATTTTACGACGCTTAAAATAGTTCTAGCGAGCAATTTTCGACAGCATGACGATGAGAACATCATAGTATTTTATTTTATTTGAGGCATTCAAAGAACATTACCGAGTAAACCATTTCTTGGCGCCATATTCAGGGGTGGGGTGGGGGTGCCAGACGAGTTGATGTAGAGAGAGAGAGAGGGGCACACTGTAATATAAAAATAATTAATTGTATGAATAAATTTGGCAAGAAAGAAAGATGAATACACATGTTCACATACTGACCTATCGTTCCGATTCACCATTCACCCACGATTCACTTAATATATATATACAGTCAGCCCTCGTTAATCCGACATGCGCGGTTGCAGGCAAAAGTGTCGGATTAACGAGAATGTCGGATTAACGAGGTAAATTCATGTACAAAAATAAAAAATGTTCCCAAAAATGTGTCGGATTACGAGGGTGTCGGATTAACGGGTGCCGGATTAACGGGGACTGACTGTCTATGTTTAGCATTAATCGAATGTGTCTGATATTTCGTGTCTTGAACAGCGACAATAAAACGTCTCACTTAAATGGTGACAAGACGTCTCAGGTGACTGAAGACCACGCGTCTCGACTGACTTACAATTGAACATCTCGGGTGATGAAAGACATAACGCTTCAGGTAACTGAAGATCAAACATCCCTGGTGATTGGAGACCAAATATCTCGGGTGACAGAAGACTAAACGTCTCAGGTACTACAAGACCACATGTTTCAGATAACTTAAGACCAAACGTCTCAGGTAAGAAAACCTAACGTCTCAATTACCCACTATAAAAGGTCGGGGTGGTAAAAGGTCAAACATCTCAGGTGATAGAAGACCAAACGTCTCAGGTGATAGAAGACCAAACGTCTCAGATGGTAAAAGGTCAAACGACTTCTCAGGTAACTGAAGATCATATGACAGACAACCAAACGTGTTGAGGAGAGACAACTAAAGTTCTCCGGAAACTCAAGATCAAACGTCGCAGGTGACCAAACATCCCGAGTGATAACAGACCAAACACCTCAAGAGATGAAAAACAATACATCTCAGGTGATAGAAGACCAAACATCTCAGGTGCTAGAAGGTCACACGTATCGGGTAACTGCAGATCAAATATATCAGATGATAGAAGACCAATCTGTTCAAGTAACTGAAGACAAAACATCTTGGGTGATAAAAGACCAAACATTTCAGGTGATAGACGACCAAACATTTCAGGTGATAGACGCCCAAACATTTCAGGTGATAGACGACCAAACGTCTCGGGTGATAGAAGACCAAACGTCTCGGGTAACTACGGTCAAACATCTCAGGTGATAGAAGACCAAACGTCTCAGATGGTAAAAGGTCAAACAACGTCTCAGGTAACTGAAGATCAAACATCTCAGGTAATAGCACACCAAACGTCTCAGTTAACTGAAGATGAAACGTGTAAGGTGAAAGACGACCACACATCTCAGGTGATAGAAAACCAAACGTTTTAGGTGATAGACGACCAAACGTTTTAGGTGATAGACGACCAAACGTTTTAGGTGATAGACGACCAAACGTTTTAGGTGAAAGAAGACCAGACATCAATGATGATTTTAAAAAAACCGTCCCAGGTGATAGAAGACCAAACATCTCAGGTGATAGAGGACCACACATATCAGATAACTGAAGATCAAACGTCTCAGGTAATAGAACACCAAACGTCTCAGGCAACTGAAGACCAAACGTGTCAGGTGATAAACGACCACAAGTATTAGGTGACCAAAGACCAGACATGCATCCTTGATGATAAAAGATCAAACATGTTGGGTAATAAAAGACCACACATCTCGACTGATGGAAAAACACAAACGCCTCAGGTGATAGAAGATCAAACATCTCAGGTGATTGAAGACCATACATCTCAGGTGATAAAAGACCAAACGTTTCGGGTAACCCACGATAAAAGATCGGGGGTAGCAAAAGTCCAAAAAATCTCAGGTAACTGAAGACCAAACGTCTTAGGTGATAGACGACCCATTGTGTCATGTGACAGAAGACCAAACGTTTTAGGTGAGAGAAGACTAAAGTTCTCAGAAAACTCAAGATCAAATGTCTCAGGTGATCAAACATCCCGAGTGATAACAGAACAAACACCTCAGGGGATAAAAAAACAATACATCTCAGGTGATAGAAGACCAAACATCTCAAGTGCTAGAAGGCCCAACGTATCGGGTAACTGAAGATTAAACATCTCAGGTAATAGAACACAAAACGTCTCGGGTAATAGAACACCAAACGTCTCAGGTGACTGAAGACCAAACGTCTCAGGTGCTAGAAGACCAAACGTTTCAGATGATAGAAGACCAAATGTTTCAGGTGATAGACGACCAACAGTCTGAGATAACTGAAGATCACACGTCTCGTTTGACTTCACTGATTGGTTCTTGACGCGACTGGTGACCAATCAGTTAAAGGCTAGGTTTGAACCTTTGGCACCTGTGTCATGGCGGTTCAGACGAATGTTTTCACCACGTAGAATGACGAATGCACAATTTCTCGTAACTGGGATACCATACCAATGGAAATGAACCAGAAGATGCAAAGGAAATTACTTCTAGAAATGACACGTTGTGATGAGAAGTGTGATGACATACATTGAATTTGGAAAGGCCGGCCACGGGGCTGACAGTGGAATGATACTGCAACAGGGTTTTCTTTCCACTTCAATTTTCTATTGTACTATGGGTGGTTGGCACTCAGATTCATTACCACGTAAATAAATATTATTCCTGATTAAACTGCAATTGTTTTGAGGCCAATCGGTTTGACAATATAGCCGTGGTAATATACTTGTTTAGGTGGGGTGTTACGTTTGAGAATATAATTTATACTGTATATAGAAAATCCAACCTATCAACAGAACTACATGCTGCTCTAGATAGCCTTAAGGATAACTTCGCTATCATGATTAAAGAAGCAGACAAAGGAAGGGCTGTAGTCGTTATGGGAAGGGATAGCATTTTTGTAATGCTTGATGATAGTAAACCATAAATGTTTGACCATGCAACATAGATTCAAAAATCATGAAACATTTGGATACATTGTTGGTTGACTACGGAAGATGACTAACAGAGGAAGAAAAGAAATACATTATTGCTTTCCAATGGTCTTCCCAAGGTGCATAAATCAAATTGATAAATGCACCTATTAAGGAACAAAACAGTGAATGTGTTAAAATAGTGAGCCTGGAAGATCTAAATCCTAGACCAATTGTTGCAGAGTCCGCATGTCCCACACATCTCCCCACTAATTTGACTGACATGCGTTTACAACCTTTACTCGACAATGCCACTAGCTTTGTTAGAGATGACTTAGACTTTTTGAATCACATCCCGGAGGAAGTGTCCGAGGATATACTGCTTGTAAGTTTTGACGTCACATCCTTATACAGTAACATACCCCATAGCCTTGGAGAAACTGCCGTAGAGTATTGGATAAACAAATGCAAGAGTAAGGTACAACCCAGATTTGACATTTACTCTTCAAAAAAGTAGGGGATATTGAAATTGTAAGGTCAATAACAAACTAATGATAATACATGTAATAATTGGTCTCAAACTAATTGTATCCTTACAAAGAAGAAATTGAGTAACCAGTTCATCCGGTATTTCATTACCTAATCAGCTTCTCTTGCTGGGTAAGAAACGGAAATTGAAAGTTGACATTTTTGCGTCAATAGTGCGTAATGCCCCCGTTATTGGCCAATCACTCATTGATTCGTTGAGACATCGTGCGTATGAGTCTACCTATGGTAATTTGATGCAGTCTGTCTCATTCTCCCACCAGCGCCTGGCCAAGTTCATCTAGCGTGGCTGGTGGCCTTACACGTTGACGCACACGTCGGTCCAAGATGTCCCAGACATGTTCAATAGGGGGAAAGGCCAGGGCTCATTGCTGGCCAGGGCATCCTATGGATATTGTGCCGTTGAAGGTGGTTATTGACTATTCTTGCACGATGAGCACGGGCGTTGTCGTCCTGAAAGACAAAACGGCGCCCCTCCCGTCGTCCATACGGGACAACATAGGGTGTCACTACTGGCAAGTACAGTACTGGCCTGTGACTCTTCTTTGCACGATATGGAGTGGGGTTCGGTTAGTCATAGTGATCCCACCATACACCATAACATATCTACCACCCAATATGGCATGCTGCCTAAGGTTAATGCGATCATGCAGATGCGACCACGCATTTCAGATTATGGTATTAGTCTACAGAAGCAAATCGATATCTTGTATCAGTATACGCTCACCTGGGATTTAACTGTTAACACGGATAAAACAAATATTGTAATATGTAGAAGTGGTGGTTTAGAGGTCGCACGTGAAAAGTGGTTTTTCAATGGTCACCAGCTCAACACTGTTAATGTGTACAAATATCTTGGTGTTATTTTACCTTATAATCTGAAACTTAATCACCTTGTAAATGACCTCACACTTCGAGCTAAAACACCACTTGTTGATATGTTTGGTATTTTGGATAAACTTCATGTCATCTCTCTCAGTGAGTTTTTTTTAAAGATTTTGATGCCCAAATTCAATCCATGTTGTTGTACGATTCCGAGTTATGGGGATTCGAACCCTATCATTGTTTTGAAAATGTTCCTCTTAAAAGGATCCCAAATGTACCCAAAGGTGCGCCTAACAATATGATGTATGGAGAATGTGGCAGATACCCTCTTTATGTTAGTTCCAATCTTCGTTCTATCAAGTACTGGTTTAAGCTGCTGGAGATGTCTGATGATCGGATTCGGAAAGAATGTTACAATATGTTAGTGTTACGTGATAGTTTAGGTTATGTTACTTGGGCATCAAATATTAGAATCCTTCTCTTTTCACTTGGTTTTGGTTATGTTTGGTTTTATCAAGGTGTTGGTAATAAATTGCTGGTTTTACATCTATTTAAACAAGTTGCTCCAGATATATTCCATCAACAATGGCGAGCCTCCTTGGATAACAGTTCACGCCATGATATGTACAGATCGTTTAAGACATTTTCATCTTCAGAAAAATATGTTGCTTGTCTGACTAATAGGAATCTCCGCTCTACTGTTGTCCGTCTGGCTTAAATAATCTTATGTTCAATAGAGGTAGACTTTACTCTCAGTCTGTACCTAAAAATCAACGTCTCTGTCCATTTTGTAAAAACAGCATTCAAAATGAATATCACTTCTTTTATGTCTGTCCATGATATAACTCACTTCGAATGAAATATTTAACTGACACTCCCATAAACCATCATTCTCTGATGCAGCTCCTAAAAGTTGATGATGTTACTTCGCCTTTGCAGTTTAAAATACACTGCCGGGCAAAAGAAACGATACCAAGACTTTGAGAGACTACTGAATGAATTTACAATTGCGTTGGATATGCAAGAGATATCCCTTTATGATTAGGAAGTTTTATCAACGATATGATGTCAATCAAATTACACTCGTTGATATCCTAGCATCCTTTTGATCAGCTATGACAGAAAGACGTAAAGAAAAATAACTGAAACTATGCTATCGTTTCTTTTGCCCGGCAGTATACCATAAAGGGGAATCCCCCTCAAGGGAAAATCGTAACTTCGGTGGGGGTGTGGTGGAGGGGGGGGGGACTAGGATCACATACACGCATATTATTTGTAACGAACTTTTTGAATCAGACAATTTGGGAAAGCAGATGGGGCGACATTCTGTCGAGCCCCCAAACCATGCACTCTGAACTAGCTTCCGCCGGTGGATACTCGAGTATTTCCAGCGTAGGGGGTAGTTTCAAGGCAATGTTGTAAAGGAAAACCAAAACGGCAAGAGAGCATATAAGTCTTACTGAATTGTCATCAATGCCAGTCTCATAGAGACTTTGTATCTTCATATAAACACTTCATAATATATTACAGATAACAAACTCCCAATGTCCCAGATGAAAATATCTATGCTAAAAAGAATCATAGGAGTTGTTGAAATATTTGTAGTTTGAATGTCAAATGTAATTTGCATTATAACTAAAATCGTGTCTCTGATAATAATAATAATGTGTATACTTATATTGCGCCTGATCCATGCGGCAGCATGCTCCAAGCGCTCAACATTATTACCCCAGTCATTGTAACAATGTACCATCCACAACATTCGTCAACTCCCAGTGGAGTATACAACCCAAGCTGCCAGTTAGGCGCTAGGAGGTTAACTTTCACATTGTCATTGCTTTCCGACCAGGTACCCAATTTCTACTGTGTGGACTGAGGCAATTTACTAACAAAGTCAATTGCCCATGGTGACACCACTGTCATTATGGACCCACCCTTGAAGGCCTGGAAGCTTTCCAACACCAGCCTTCACCTATCCCAGCTCACATAGCCTCGTGGTAATTTGTACTACGTTAGTCTTGCATCATTAAAGTGGATTATTAAAGTACCCTTTTCTAAATCTCATTCATATAATGTACACATGAAATTATGATATACGGCGAATAATACAAACAGGCCACATGACTTCAAAGCCGCCAGTGAGATGAAAATAGTGTTTGTTATTTCTTACATGGGAGACTAGACACCATTAACTTCAAAGATAAAACTTGAATTCAGGGCTCGAAATGCTACTTAGGAGCGTGAAGAAAGATGAATAACAGACAGACAGAGAAGAAGAAGAAGAGGAAGGAGAAACGGAGGAAGAAGAAGCGATCCGTAACAAGTGAATCCAATGAACTGAACAGAGACGAAATAGCCAACATCTATTCTCTCCTGGACTGAGCTGGGTAAACCAGTGTTCCCCGTGTGATGTAATACTTCTCACCATTGTAATCTGCACGACAAGTCTAGTGACAGTATCTCACTCGTCTACGATGAGACACCTGTAATTAGACCCAGCCTCGGGCTACGGTATCCCCAGGTATGTGTACCAACACCTGCCTGGCAATCAGCTACCTTTTGAAAGTAGATGAACTTGATAAACTGGCTTGCTAAATTTCGCCCCTGCAACTGGAACTACCAGCCTTTGTTAAGTGAACAAGATCACCTCAAAAATGCGCTCAGCAATTACACTATTCTTCAAGTGTCTGGACCGGATTCTTATTTTTTTGTAATGTTTGGTAAATCACAAATGACATAATTATATTGTTTGTGCTTTAAATAAACTAAGAAGTCCGTTACGTGTAAATGACCATATCGCCTTAATTTATCTTGTAAGGCCAAAACTTCGTTCATGTACTATTAGACCTTTGTCAAGTCTCTAAGTCACTTTTATTAATTGTAAATTGCTATGTGTTCCGGTAATCATATCACCCTATCCATGCTGTGACTTATGGCTGGCAGGCTTATTAAAGGGATATAATTTTAAACAGGGCATTCTAGTATAATCACAGTCATAGGGACTTGATGAAAGTCTAATGAAGCCTGTCTGGTTTTGTTTGGAGTACATGCAGTTAGCTACGATCTTTGTTAAGCCCTCGGAGCCTATTGGTGAGTTGGTGTTCACTTGAAGTCAAACAAGCCTGCAGGGCTTCCGGGATGTGACCCCAGACACACACTGCTTGTAGTACAAGGCGACTAAAATGTGAATCTTCTTCAGTCCTTTCCCCTTTCTTCTTTCGTGGGCTGTTTGCCCTCGGTGTGCACATTGCACATCACTGCGAGTTGTGGCTGAACCATTGCCTTCGCAACGTAAAACATAATTTTAATTCAATACAATGCATTCAAATAAAGTACGCTCTTAAAGTGTTAATATGTACGGGTCCTGTTATATAGATTAGCGCTGTAAACAAGCGTCTTTATCCATGCATTAAATGTATTAAACATTTTGCTTACATGGAGAAATTTGAGATGAATGCCTCTGAAGGAATAATCACATCATATGGAAATACGGTTGAGATTTCGCCTACATTGGAGACTTTCGTGACGAATTTGGTCGTGGCAAGCCGGTAACGGATCTCTGAATTGATGCTGTGATCCAACACCTGCGCCGTCTGAAAAGAGATCAAACATTTTGAAGAAGTTGATGACAACGATGGGTGTTTGTGCGTAGTGGGGTCACGAGGAGATGCGAATCTGACTGAGTTACACCATCAGAGGTTACATGTATGGATACGTGTATCAGTGGGTCAACTTTATAACTGTTTATGTATGCAGTGGCTGTGAGGAAAAGGAACAACCATTTTGATAGGCTGTTCTGGACGATGTCTATGCGTGTGTCCGTGCGTGTGGGTGTCATCTGTGCAGTCTGCAACGAGACCAGTAATGTTTGCATTAACATGTTTCCTACATACATATCTGAGGTTATATTGGTATCTTTAAAAGCTTTAAATACAACGTGATCAAAATCAAACAATTAAAGTCACTCTATGATTTAAAACCACGTATCTATTCTGTGTTCACTAAAAAATCTTATATTCAATTATTTTTTAATTCTTTAATTTAAATACAGATTTGTATGGCCGTAGTGTGTCTGACAACACTCCTGAGAGGAAGCATGTGAAGGCCTCTCCGCCCTACCACGCCATTTAGAGAACATGTATATAATAAACCTGTAGAGGATCTAGCACACGATGAACCATCTGAGGAGAAAGACAGTACTGAAAAAACATAAATGACATGTAAGAATTTAAACAAACCCACAATTGTTTGAGGAATATTATACGTTTGTTTTGTTGTTGATAGGAATCGAGATAATATTTCGTCACCGAACAGCAACATTAAAACGCGAGATTCAAGAACACCAAGTTTATCAAGGATCGACATCTTTTCAGAAATGGTCTTGCATCGGATGTAATTAGTAGTTTAGGATAGAACCATTTGCTCATGTCTACCATCATAGTTTCCGTTTTTGAAATTTTCATTGATATAGAGGACATAGAAGACGAGTAACGTTCTTCCAAAAGAAAACAATCTTAAGGACATCTGGATGTCTGGTCGAGGACGCACGCATGCGGATATCTTACTTGGCATGCTGTACAGCGTTTGCACAACCTGAATAAACCAGTTTCCTTGACTTGTGAATCTATGGCTGAAATGTGAAGTATATCACAGCTGACTACTAAGTGGCCTCTAGGACAAGGAACTGTAATGACCTTTAACTTGACCTCAATTGGGATCGAGGTTTTGTTAGTGTAACGGATTTAAACTGAATGGCTTGTAGTCTCGACAACATGTGGCAATACGCAGCATATTTTTGTTATATTTTCCAACACTTAAATATTTCAGTCTGTGCTTAGGTTAACATAACATGCTTCAACACAAAAAATGTCGCCGCTGCAGTTCATTCAGAAATGGTACAGCGACATGCGTTTCTTGATTTAAAACTTGGAACCCCTTAAACTGAAACGGATGCTGCACTAAATCCCGATTGAAGAAACAGACCGTATCAAAGGCGTTGCCAAACAGTTTAAAAATTAGGTTCGTTTCGTAGATGAGCCTTAGCCCTGGGATGCGAAGCTGTGAGTCTTTAAATCTGGGCTAAATGAAAACGAGCTGTTTCTGGTTCGTCGTTAGGGGTATGTACATTATGTTACCGCAATGAGAGACCCGGTGAAATGCGATGAGGTGTTTTGACTGGTTGGATAAATGCACCGGGTCGTTCAGTTCATTCTTTAGACGTTTGTCAAGACCCTGAGTTAAGGCATTGGAAGCTAGCCTTACCCCATGATGCTCAGCTTGGCCTGCCTAAGGCACAGCTAGGAGAGAACATTTAGTCTAAGAGGAGCACAATTCTCTCTTGCTCTTTTTCGTCATATACATGTAAACACTTTTACAGCCTGGCCACCTGAGGGTGTTGACAAAAGTCTTTTCAGTCGTCTGTGTTTATGAATGTTATTATAATGAGAGACAAATTAATAATGGGGGAAAGAGAACGGGAAGAGGGAAAGACAAAGACAGGGAGGTAGCAAGGGAATGGGAGGGGAAAAGGGGAAAGAGAACGGGAAGAGGGAAAAACAAAGACAGGGAGGTAACAAGAGAATGTGAGGGGAATAGGGGAAAGAGAACGGGA
>JAUELE010229012.1:0-12218 GCA_031471655.1 Diodora aspera | reverse complement strand
TCTACAGGTACGTTCTCGTACCTGCCCGTTTCGACCCTTATCGGGGCTACTCCACAACGAAACTTGGCGAAAGCCGACCTATAACATCTAGGCATTTTTTTCATGACATAATTTTCAGTACAATAGATATTCTTAAAACACTTGTACAACCTTAATTTATTTCTTCCATTTGCACCGTCATCCTTTTGTACCACTTTTTGCCAGGACTTGACATACTCTTGCATACAAGAAGAATCGGGGGCATCGCAGACTTGTTTACTTACGAAACCATATGCATTTGAGTAAAATATGTTACTAAAACCAAAATTGGTAAGCTTTTTTCTCAGCCTAAAATTCCAATGTTTTACATTATTCTTTGCACAGTGGTTAGCCCACTCAAAAATCTGTTTATTCATTCTGCTGGGCGTGTTTTTAAGTCGGCGCCATTGCCGAATAACACTACACCACTGTCTAACCACTGGAGGACTCAAACCCATGTCACCATGTCTGTCTGTCTGTCTGTGTAAGTAGGCGACGTTGGGAGTTGACCACTTCCGTCAACTTTCTCGGGATCGTCGCGTGTGTGGCCATTTGTTTTTGATTATTTTTAAGTGTATGCTTTCGAGTTGAAGCTCGACCTGCATGTATCAAAGAGGCACCTCCTAGGAAAGTATTATGAGATTGGCAGTTAATACTTTAATACATGAAGAAATAGAATATTTTATTTCAAAGTGTCAAATCGATTTACATGCACCGACTGACCCCGCTGAGTGTTGTACCTTGTCTAATAATAATGATCTAATGTTGTAAGACTAGGCTGCTTTTTGGTCTCGCTAAATATATCGCTATTAGAATGTTTTTGGCGTTTTGAAGCTGTGTGGGTGACAATTTGTGATGTTTATGCGTGGTATTTATGCAAGAATATAATAAATATATTTTCAAACAAGATATTAGGATTTTTAAGATATATTTATGAATAAATTACAATTATTTGTGATACGATATTGCCAGTCACCGAGCGCCTGTGCCCGGGACTTCCCCAAAGAAATTAGAATATTCAAGAGGCTGTAAAACCGACAAGCATGCTGTATCTGTTGTGTATTATGCGTTGTATGTACATACTTATAATGTATATTTATCTTTCCATAATTATGTTGGGGTTTCTTAAAAGAAAACACTGCGTTTGACCAACTTTGAGATGACTCCATTGTCCGTACGCGTCTTCTTAAGAGCTCATCAGTAAGCAAATTAGACAACACATTTAATATATTTATTGGTTTACATTGTTTGGCATCATACATAAAATGTGTTTAATATTCTCTACTGCCTGACAAATATAAATAAATCAAGTATAAATCGAGTTTACCGTTCAGGTGGCCTTACAGCGTGTTCAGACACATTAATTAATTTTGAGAGTTTGGGCAGGTGCACGCACATGCAATTCATGAGACCCGTGATTAACGCCCCGTTGCATTGTGGTTAATCTTTGCCAAAGGAGCCGATTATTGAAAGCTCGAATTTAAAAACATTAAAAGAATGCCACAAGGAGTGTTCAAAATACAAGTACAACGTGCAGTCTGATATAACCTGCCATTTACTGTCAACTGTTGCCAACGCTGAGTGGGTGTGTTCAGTGAGTTCACAGAGCAGGTCATAGCTCAACATACATTTGTCTATCCGCAACGATTCACTTTGGGCACGATGGAGAAATACTATGTTTGACATTTCTTTGCTATCTACATGTAAAACACAAAATGCCAATTACCAATGGACTACCCTTCATTAAGGCAACGCGAAAGATTTAGTCATTTCTTCTCGAAAAAATACGATTCACGGCCAATCTTGCAAGATTGGCGGAAAAATCAAAGAGATTTGAACAGAAAAGCACACAAGTGGGTTCACGTGACAAAAACAGAGGCCAGCCAAATTTGTGGCATCCTGTTTTGGACTGGCTGTTAAGATGTGTGATACCCCTTCGATGACAAAAAGTCAATGGCAACTATTTACGCATTTAAATTCCGTTATCTGATAGATCAGACTCGCCTACGTAAAACCAACTCAAAGTTATTTGTGTGGCTTCGTTCATGATGATAAAACTACACGAGTAAGCTATACCGTTAATGTGAACTGTTTGGCAAAGAGGTGCTTTCCTATTGAACGAATGTTCTGATAGAAATTAGTGAAAGTGCCTATCGTCTTGCATCTCTTTTGATTGATCCATTTTTCAGAGATATCAGTTACTAAAGCTGGGCGAGACACAGAGACTGGCGCTGTTAGGGATGGTTCCGCTTTCATACTGTACAAGTGAGGCACATGGCAGTAACACCCGAATCCAATTCGTAGCAACTTCGCGTCTTTCCGTGACCGAGCAGAGGACTCGTATGTGTCTGGTGCGAGGACATGAGAGAAAAGTTCTCATGGCGGCGGAATGACAATTGGAATGGGTTGCGTCCGATTTCATCTAGGCTTTTACGGATTTATCCGAGTGTTACGAAGCGAATTCGTGGCGCCCGTTTAGAATTGATACGACTAAATAGTTCTATTGAAGTTCTTTTTTTAATTTGTTTGGATGGTCATTTATAACACAAATGGTCTTGTATGATACCCTTGTAGGTGTGTGAGTTCGGAGGTATACAATAACAACCCTTTCCCGAATATACGGGAAGGCGCAAGGTCACAACAATTCAGGGTTATCGGTCCTTAAAGTAGTTTTTAGATCAGTGCCTTCTTACATTTGCTATGCGCTAGGTTGAGAAGGGAAGTAACCATTGAAAATTAAACACATAGCGTCTTTACTCCGCGAGTGTGAGGAGAGACGAGGCACATGATTGGACGCAAGTTTTCGCCATGGCTGCCTCACCGATTGGTCAAAACACCGACCCTGAGACCTTGAGTGAATCCAGGGCATACGAGGGAGCCGTTGGCGGAGTTATATGCCCTGGATTTCTAGGATGCCCCACACGCAAATTAAAACCATAATTTCCGGCATAATACCGCCAGGTCAGAGATCACTCAGAGTCGAATCTGCATTGCACAAGATACAGTCTATTTCTGGTCTCAAAGGGTTCCTGTGGTATTCTAACGAGATGAAGAAAACATTTATTTCGATCCATTCTTCTGACCAATATTTCAATCATTCTATCTTGAAAAACCCTTGATGCGCTTGCGGGGGAGGTTACCAGTGTTAAGAGGTCTATTTCTGATTGTATGGGATCACGCATAAATGAATACTACGGAGCTATTTGTCGTTAATCTGCTCTTGATGGCATTTAATGAACCGTCGGAAAAGAGGCATCAGTTGTTCATATTAACATATATTTTTGTTTATGACGATCGAAGAAGACTTTTTTGTCTGTCGGGAGAAAGCAAAGTGCCTGAAGTTGCATTCTTATTGACGAGATGAATTAGTTTCGGACACGCAGGTGACGAGCTCACGAATTTAAGCAACGTCGAGCCCGGCGAGTAGTTGGATGGGTGAACGGCTCGGGTTGTGAAGCTTCAAGCAGGGTTCGCTCCTGTCTCGCAGCGAGACACTAGCAATGTCAGTGTTATCACCTTGGGTAAGTGGCTTTGGTCGTAAATTGCCTCAGTCGACCTAGCTGAAATTGGGTACCTGGTCGGAAAGTGATGGTCATGTGAAAGTTAACCTTCTTGCGCCTAACAGGCAGCCTTGGTTGTATACCCCAAGAGATGATGAGAAATAGTGGATTGTACAAGAAGTTTTTCAGAGCTGGCTTGACGCTACAGGAGGTAATGACTTTTTGCAACATTATTTGTTTTGTATTTTCACTTGAGATTACTCTTCCTTGAAAACTACCTATTCTGCTACTGTTTGGCATCAATCTCGTCGTCTCTCGCGGTCTTGCCTCAGGGTGGGGGAACGTCGCTGGTTCCCGCGGTCACGTGATCTAATGTTAAATTGGACCGCAGCTGCAGGTTCGCATTATTTCATAATCAGGCTGCGCCGGAAGCTTGAAACGAACGCATGCGCACTTAGGATTGGTTGTAGGAAGACCTTTGTAAGGGATTGTTACGTTATACATAATGACGTCATCCACTCAGTTTAAGTTGAAATAAGTGAGTGATATGGGGTTTTACGTAGTTCTCGGCAATCTTTCAGTCCCATCACCACGGTCTCGCCAACATCCCGCTGGCGTCAGGGCTCCTGTCTCTCCCGGGAAGAAAGGGAGGTGCCTGGGCAGGACTCGAACCACAACCGCCGAATGCCATCCCGCTGTGCCATCCCGCGTGTTTTTTGACATTATGTACTGATACAGGTACACTGCCATTGGCCGTCTCCCTTGGTTCGAAAGCCTTGTCGGACTAACCATTTGGCCGGACAAACCGAGGTCATGTAACAATAACTCATCAACTGCCCAACGGCTGACCAGTTATACACCGACCGTGACTCAAGCACCATGAACTGCTAGAAACTTAAATTAACAAATATTACTCGTAACTTTATTATAACACTACCAATCTCCAGTTGGCAAATTGTACAATTTGGCCTCTCCTAGTTTTGTCCCAGACTAAACGAGGTGCTGGACTATCAGCCGCCTTTGAATCGGTGGTGTACCCATAGTTTCTTTCTACCAAATCAAATTTTGAAATAACATAAGAAATATTTTACTTTCTCAACTAAATTGATAAATGACTCATTCCGTTTCATTCAAATTTCGATGTCGAGAAAATATCCTCGTCGCCAATGTAAACACTTATTAGTATCAAGGATCCAGCCTTCTGAAAGAACATACAACAGAGCTTTTGTTTTACACGGTGTTGTCACAAACGTACTTTACATCCGGTTACCATGAAAACACAGCTCTCAACAGGAACGAAATACGACGATATGACATCATTCGAACCCGATCTCAGTCTAGCGCAAAGCGAATACAAGAAGAAACTGGTTTGGAAACTACTGTAAGGATGATAACTCTGAATTGTTGTTGCTTTGCGCCTTCGCTTTATAATATTCGGGGAAATCGATGTTATTAAATATATGTTATACCCCATTATCGTACAATTATAGATATAACTGATGAGCACATTTGCGTTACAAATGACCATCCAAAAACATTAACAAAACAACTTTTAATGGAACTAGTTGTTAGTATCACTTTTAAGTGTGCGCCATGAATTCGCTTGGTAACATTCTGCATAATCCGTGAAGGCATTATGAAATGGGACCCACTACATTCCGATTATCATTCCTCCGAAATGAGTACTGTTCTGTCATTGCGACTAACGAGAGGCATACGAGTCATTTGCCTGACCACGGAAAGAGACGAGTAGCTACGAATAATTCCGCTTGTTAGCCGAATGTACATGTACAATTTGTACTTGTTGTGGAAATTCGCTCTCCATATTTGCCAGCAATGACCTGACTGTTAATATAGCAGTGTGCTAATTAGCGTTTCCGGGTTTGTTTGCGTTATTAGTTGATATTCAGACAGCCTCCATATTTGTAAAAGATCCACGTATATCAGAAGCGCTCGGTCTAATTTACTTACTGAGCACCTTTCAGATGGATTTCTGGCGCTGTAGAAATATACTGACGTGCAAAAGAAACGATACCAAATTATTTCAATTATTTTCCCATACCTCTTTATGTCGCAGTTAATAAAAAAAGATGATTGGATTTCAATGATTGTAATTTTATTGACATAATGTTATTGATAAAACTTTCTAATCTTGTAGAGATGTCTCTTGCATATCCAACGTATGGGTGAATGTATTCAGTGGTCTCTCAAAATACTTTCAAATAGCCAGCCTCATTCCAACCCTTTCTCCCAGTATTTACCGAAGAATGATCCGCCGGTTTCCCAATGCTTTCCGAATATGAGCCGAATGCATCTATTTGCAAGTGTAACGTTTCCGGAGGTTTACGAATATTTTTCACGATTGTGTTAGAAAGTTCTGAATGTATTTATTCTATTGTATGGGATGGGGTCCTAACATAATTTAAATGAGGCGATTCAAGAGGCTGTAAAACCGACAAACATGCTGTATCTTTTGTGTATTATTCGTGATATGTACATTATTTTATGTATATTTATCGTTCTGTAAGTTTTTCTTTTAAAAGAAAAGTTTGACTACGTATTCAACTTTAAACTTGTGTTCAGTTGTGCGGAAGCTTCAAAACACCTATTCGCTGTTGATTGCAATAGCAGAAGAATTTGGTGATCAGCGAAATTACATTGAGTGCTAGACAATTTTCGCCATTCGCTAAAACGACATGAATATGTGTCCAGCTGAAATCTGATATGTCTGTCCAGATGTCACGTGACTCACCCTAAAAGAATTATTCTTGGTGTTATTTGTCAAATATAGATATTATGTTTCACCCTTAGTATTATAAGACTCACGCCTCACCCATTAGCTTATTGCCTATTGGACAGTAGTTATACATGATTTATTAGCGATACGGATACCTATGAACAGTCTGTTGAGTCGAAAATAGATGGGAAGTTTAAAAACTTGACTCGATCAGGCGCAACTAAAACGGAATTGGTGAACGAAAATAGGAAATAAGGAATGATATGCTTGACCGGAGCAGACGGGATTAATGTTATGAGACAAAATTATGTCTGTAACGAAAGCTAAAGAGATGTGTGGAGCGAGCTATGTCTTTAACGTCAACTTCAGTCACGGGAGCGGCACCTGGGGATTAGAGAGGATAATAATGATAATAATAATGTTACGTCTTATATAGCGCTAAACCCAGGCTTGTATAACTTGCTTAAAGCGGTCGGCAGTATTACCCTGGTGTAACCCAAGCAGCCACTAGGCGCTGGAAGGTTAAACACACTCCTGATGGAGGACCAGTACCCAGTTTAAGCTTGGTCGACTGAGGCCATTTACAAGTAAAGCCACTTGCCCAAGGTGACACCACTGACTTTGCCAGCTTCACAGTGCAGGCCAGGGCGAACCCTTGAAGGCCTGGAAGCTTTCAACGCCAGCCGATCACCCATCCAACGACTCTCCGGGCTCGACGTTGCTTAGCTTCGCAAGCTCGTGACCTCCTTGCGTTTACACACTGTCAGACAGATGTTAGGAGCTGAGGGAATCAGTGGACCCTTAGTAAGACCGAAAAGAAACAACGATTTTCACTTTGCGACATTGCCTGAATCGTCCACTTTTTGTCCTACCTCGGAGGTGTACCTGCCGCCCACCACAAATAAACAGAGAAGAAAACACCAAACGAGCTCGAGGCACCTAATTTGCGTTGCCGTTTTGGTGTGGCGTTGTGTTCGTGCGAATCCGACTGTTCGCGGTTCTACAATGCTACTGATAACACCTGTACAAATCTGAACAACTACAATGCCTCAACTAAACGTGTCGGACAGTGATAGGATACGTCGATCACCGTGTGTGAATTATGGCTTCGGATATATTCAGAAATGTGTCGTAATACGGCAAAGTGAGGTGCAGGTTACGCGAAAGTAGAAAGTAAACCCGTCTCCATCAGCCGAAACAAAGGAAATTCCGGCGTTATTTAATTAGGCAAACACGTTTATAACGTCTAATTAACTGTTGATGTTGTTTATTCAACACAACCTACACCAACCATATTTAGTGTTCGGAAAAACGTGTTCAACCTTAATAGGTTATGTTAGGGCATTTGGTGACCAAAAAGTTGAATTTTGAGCTTTCGAATCGGGTTCAGCCAGATTAATGAGTAGATGTTTTACCGATTGAGCTACACCCTATTCCAGCAGTAGGCAAGTTTAAAAACTTGAAAAAGTTAGGTTATGACATTGGGTGAATAAACAATTTAGTGAGTGAGTGATTTTTGGTTTTACATGGTTTTCGGCAATCTTTCAGCCACATCACCAAGTTTAATCAACATCACGTTGGTGTCGGGGCTTCTGTCTCTCCGGCTGAAAGAGAGGTGCCCAGGCGGGACTCGAACCACAACCGCCAAGGCTGGCAGGTTGCTGGGCCGACCACTAAGCCACCCCGCGCCCCCAACTAAACAATTGAGTTTTAAACCCCAAAACAAAATGACAATGTAATTGCAAGAAAAAGAGCATTGTCAATGAAAATAGTATTTTCTGAAAAGGATGAAGAATGACATTATGGAACCTCCAAAGTGCTGGTAGAACTTCAATCGGAGCTACTCGTCTCTTCCCGTCACCCTGCAGAAGACTCGTATGCCTGTCGAGATCCGGGATGCGAGAAATTTACGCATGGCGGAGGAGTGACAATCGGAATGGGTGGTGTAGGATTTCATACAGGTCCTTACGGATTAAACCGAGTGTTATCAAGCGAATTCGTGGCGCACGTTTAGAGGTGGTACGACCAAATAGTTCCATCGAAAGTTTTGATTTATTAATTTGTTTGGATGTTGATTTATAACACCGATGTGCTCATCTGTTAAGTCTGAAATTGTATGATTTTGTGGGTATAAAATCTATTTGATAACATCGTTTCCCCCGACTATTATCAAGCGAAGGCGCAAAGCAACAACAATTCAAAGTTATCGTTGCCTTTAGTAGTTTTCAAACCAGTTTTTTCTTGTACTCGCTCTGCGCTTGATTGAAGTGAACATACGAGTCCTCTGCTCGATCACGGCAAGAGACGACTGGCTACAATTGAGTAGAACTTGAATCCGTAATTGCAGCCGACAATGGCGAAGACTTAGAAGTCACCATCATGTCACTTGAAGCAACAGAGTTATTACTCCCAAATTGCCTTACCTTAACTCATAATGACCCCAAAGCTTTGCACTAATTGCATGTACGGTGTCTCCTACATAGCTTGTAATCATTGATTGATTATTGATATGAAAACATGGAGACCAATAAATTATTGTCAGAGCGGCATGCCAAATGATCAAATTGTTGAGATGTACATGTATGCCAAAGGTTTTACATTGATGATACAAAACGAGTCAAATTTCAATGTTTTAAAATGTAAAATACAGTTCCATCTTTCCGAGGTCAATAGAAGGTAATGTTTTATTGAAAAATGTCCCATTTAACAGCTCCTTCCTTAATTTGAGTGCACAAATAAGCTTTTTGTAAAGAAAAACACCCCTCAAAATGTAAGTTGTGACAAAAAACCACGCCACCTTACATTAACAAATATTCTTAATTTACATGCAAAATGAATTTTTTTGTAGTTATAAATACAATGTGAATTATCACACAGTTGACGTTTTTGAATAGTATTTATTCATTAACACGTTATTAAGGAAATAAATTTTAGTTTTCCTCTGGAAAGAACAGAAGTTGCCCACTTTACCTCTATCCAACGAGAGTGTGTGAACTGGCATAAAATTATTAATTATTGTGTTATTTGGGAGAAACTTTGGATTATAACTTTCAAATGGATGTGGATTTAAAAACTATTTGGTACTTTCCTATGATAAAAAAAATAAAATCACAAATTTCAAAAATGTTGCAGACAGATATCGTGTTACCCGCTCATACGGTGACACTCGATGCGGTCGGTGACCCCCGCCTACCCCCATCGTGACCCCACCGGGTAAACTTACTCAAAACACTTTCAGATGCCTATATCTGTTCAGTCACTAGTGTCATTTGTTACATTAGAAGTAATCTTGAAGGGACATCTCTTGCATATCCAACGCAATTGTGAATTTATTCAGTACGTAGTCTCTCAAAATCTTGGTATCGTTTCTTTTGCCTGGCAGTGTATTATTTAAGAAAATTCTTAGAATTTTCCAAAGTGGCGGCTGCTGGAGGTGAAAAATGTGAGAAATTTGAGTTTTTCCGGCCAAGAAAAGATGTGCTCATTGTATATGATGACTCGGATTTGATAAAACGATTCAGATTCAATGGTTTATGATTCTCTAAGAATTATCATTTATTCTTCAGTAAAAACTCTTAGAATGTAGAAATAACTCTTAAGACCAAGTTTTATCATAGAATACATTTTACAATTCTAAGGACGTCCATAAGAAACATCTAGAAGTTTTATAAATACGGCCCCTGATCGTTTGCGATTCGCAAAGGTCTGCGGTGGGCTTTACGTTATTAATACAGTATGTGTGGCAGTGCCTCGGTGACACCTTTGACCTTAACGCCTAACGATAAGAAACTGCCATGAATTTACAATCAAATCCTGCACAGTATTTGAACTGCTATTTGATGGAACTTGTAAGTATAACCACTTAACCTTAACGCCAAACTCGAATGTATCGGTTGCTTGGAATTACCCCTCTCTCGCAGATGACGTTTTTGCCGGTCACGATTATTTTTGTGACAGATGGTGTACACATACATAACAGCCATTCCGGCTGAGTATGTCGCGCTGTGCTGTAAATAGACTACCTTCGCCTCGAGGTCTTCGAAACCATTATTTGAACAGGTAGATGTGTATAGGGATAGATGCAGTATTAAGCCAAGCATTCATTTTTAGGAAGCTTTATTGGCGTCAGGTTGTCTTACGGTCTTTCTCTTATGTCAATATCGGTGAGACTAGACGTTGTTTTGCTCCTTGAAAGAGGCTAACACTGTCTCCCACGCTTTGGCCAAGTCTGCTGGAAAGAGTTTTGATCCTAACACGTTTGTCCCATAAACAGTATGGCTTTTGTCCGCGAAGAGCGTCGAGAATCCACAAGTGTTGCAAATTTGAGCGCCCAAACATCAATGGCGAGGATTCCAAAGGCTATACATAACCTGCTGCACTTTGGTGTGTGTTGGAATAGAGGTGATGACGTAATGCTGCATCCAGTCGAAGCACTCCAGATTGATCTCAACCATCTCACAAGACCAGTCTCTCAAAATAGCTCGCATGCGCTTTTGACTGGCAGAAAAGGTCCCACAACGTTTCCTTTAAGTATTTCCATTGACCATTCTTGCCTCTGTTGACACTGTATACGAAGGGATGAGACGAGAGTTCTGTCTTTCACATTCGCCATTGATCTGGTTATGCGGTTTCCCTTGTAAATGTGTTTTAGGGAACAGATTCAATTCTGGGCCTAACTGGGAAACATTGATAAATGGGTGTTGTCTTTGGCTTATATTTACAAACTGCCGAAATCTATACCCGTCACAAAGAGACTAAGCCTCTGGGTCGTCTTGTGTCTTTGAGGTTGATGAATGAAATTTGTGTCAGTGGGTCACTGATGAAATCTTCACCTGATCGGAGAATATTTATGGTTTCACGCTGGCAGGCGTGTGTGCCGCAGAAGCCTTTCCAATAGCGAAACCGCTGATGATCGAAAGGTATCCAAACTGACCTGGGTATGGCCAGAATGGTACTCTAAGAAAATGGCACTGTGAAATATTGGGAACAAAGATGCCTTCACTGAAAATATATGTAGTTTGTATTTTTCATAAATTCTACACCCAATGAATAAATAGCCCAGTGGTTGTAATTTCTAATCTGTATTGTTGTCGTATTTTGTGATTAAAAGCATGTACTCAAATACATGTACTTTAAAAAATATTCACCATTATGCATATTTTAAAAAACAAAATTCAAATATAAAATATAATTTATCGCTTTTATAAATTAGCTATCTTGCAAAAGCTTCTGAATAAAAAGGTCTCTTTAGCCGCGATAAAAGAGCAAACAATGATTGAATGTCCCCAGTGACGACGGAAATATCCAACAGTTAATCAGGCAGTTGGAATGACGTCACAACCACCCCACCTCGTCTCCATGCGTAAACGAGACCTAAGCTAAAGCGGCAGTTCGGTACAAACAAAACGAGAAATACAATGCATGGCTACAGATGCTATGTATTTGCGTAAATACGCAACAAAATTTTGCAAATACGCAATGACCAGTCCTGCTTCTTAAAATGTTCTTGGGCACGTTCCTGTCCATATGGTTGTGCACGTGTTCACGTTTTGAGCTTCTATATCTTGCAGTGATCCCTGTATGGAACCTAAATATACCTTTTGCATGTGTGTCCAGTCTGTAGTTACAGTGTACCCACGGTATATCCCTGTAACCACAATAAAATGTCTAGAAGATGGTTGCCAGATTGTTGACCGTACAAAAAGTATCTGATACATAGGCACAGTAATATTGTACCTACAATTTACCGTCAATGCAATGTTGATTCTGTGGTTACCTACGGTATGGATGTTTAATGTACGGTAAAATGGCTGACAACCAGCTGCCAGACTTATTACCGTTAAAAAACGGCATTTTTGTCACAGTGTCAGAGATGCCAACCCCATGTTGCTCCAAATAGTATTCTTCTCAACGAAAAATAGTATTTTGGAGAAAAAAATAGTAACAGACTCTCATCACAGTTA
>JAUELE010229001.1:0-12218 GCA_031471655.1 Diodora aspera | reverse complement strand
GGTATTGTCTTTGGGTCCAACAACTCCTAAACTCTGTAAGCCATTGTGTATTGTCTTTAGGCCCCGCAATTCCTAAACTCTGTCAGGTATTGTGTATTGTCTTTGGGTCTCCCAACTCCTAAAATCTGTCAGGCATTGTGTACTGTATTTGGGTTCAACAACTCCTAAAATCTGTCAGTCATTGTGTATTGTCTTTGGTTCCTGCAACACCTAAAATCTGTCAGGCATTGTGTATTGTTTTTGGGTCCCCCAACTCCCAAAATCTGTCAGTCATTGTGTATTGTATGTGGGTCCAACAACTCCTAAAATCTGTCAGGCATCGGGTATTGTCTTTGGGTCCAACAACTCCTAAACTCTGTAAGCCATTGTGTATTGTCTTTAGGCCCCGCAATTCCTAAAGTCAGTCAGGCATTATGTATTGTCTTTGGGTCCAACAACTCCTAACATCTGTCAGGCATTGTGTATGGTCTTTGGGTCTCCCAACTCCTAAAATCTGTCAGGCATTGTATATTGTCTTTGGGCCCCGCAATTCCTGAAATCTGTCAGGCATTGTGTATTGTCTTTGGGTCCAACAACTCCTAAAATCTGTCAGGCTTTGTGTATTGTCTTTGAACCCCGCAACTCCTTAAATCTGTCAGGCATTGGGTATTGTCTTTGGACCCCACAACTCCTAAAATCTGTCAGTCATTGTGTATTCTCTTTGGGCCCCACAACTCCTAAAATATGTCAGGCATTGTGTATTGTCTTTAATTTTGGGCCAGATACTCCTAAAATCTGTCAGACATTGTGTATTGTCTTTGTGCAAAAAGGTCACTCAACCACCTCTAGGTTACTGTAGGACACCAACGGCTGTGAAACAGTTCTTGCAACCTGTTCTTGCGTAGCACCTTGCTCTAGCATTCCTACCCCCTTGCCATATTGCCATTACGCAAACGCCGTCTTTGGGGTTGCCGTTGCATAACGTTTCACATTTAACCATAAAGAAACCCAAAGTTTTAGCAATGCAGACCGGCAATTATGGTTAATTTCAATGCCAACTGACACTTGACAGCTATGGGCATATCATTATAAACGTAAATTGATTGTATAAACCAATTTGATTGGCATAAATGTAATCATTTTCTGCCAAATGGTCAAAATCTCCGGTATCCTATACTATTGAGTAGTATATTTTGTTCTGAGGTATCGAGGGAATCAAACAGAAAACGACCGATCATTTACAGTATCGTTGCATGTTTGTAGATGATTAATAACCTTTATTTATCTTTTTATCTGCCAAATTAACAATGTAAAATACGCGTCATGTATACCATGTAAACCTATCTCCAAAACAGAAGAGTTTACTGTGGCGTCGTGAAAGCACTACCAATACACAGAATATGAAAAAATGATGCAGAAAAAAGGATTATATTCAAAGGAGTGGGTAAAAGAATGAGTGCGTTACGGAGCGTGCAAAGGAGTGCATGCCGGCAAGGAGCATGTAAAGGAATGAGTGTGTTTAAGGGGCGTGTAAAGCAATTAGTTAAGAGCGCGCAATGAAATGAATTTGTAAGGGAATGCGTCTTTAAGGAGTGTGTAAAGGAAAGAGCGTCTTTCACAAGCGTGTGAAGGAATGAGTGTGTTAAAGAGCGTGTTAAGGAATGTGTGTGTTGAGGAGCATTTGAAGGAATGAGTCTGTTAAGGATCGTGCAAAGGAATGCGTGCGTGTATAAGGAGCGTGTAAAGGAATGTGTATGTTGCAAAGCATGTTAATGAATGAGTGTGCCAAGGAGCGGGTATAGGAATGAGTGTGTTAAGAAGGGTGTGAAGGAATGGGTGTGTTTAAGAAGCGTCAATAAGTGTCTAAAGGAGCGTGTGTTAAATGATGGAGTAAAAGAATGCGTGTGTTTAAGGAGCGTGTACAAGAATGAGGGTGTTTAAAGTGTCAAATACGTTGCTTTGCTGTCACGGGTTTAATTAGTAGATTAATCACAATGCAGCAGAACGCTTAGTCACGGGTCACATGAATTGTACGTGCGTGCCCTTTCCAATCCTCTCACAATTAAATTAACTTGTATGGTGAAGCTATTAAAGACTCGCATGCCAATTTTAATCAAACAAACCTTCAGTAATGATCAAATTTAAAACTAAATCCTGGTCAGAAAATGAGTTAAACATGTTGGGATGAAGAGGCCCCAAATCAACCACGTTCATCTGGCAGCATCTAAACTGATTGCGAACATCGCGCACCTAATTTCCGAATTAAATAAGCTTCTCGGGTAATTCCGGAGGAAAGCCCTCGACAATTGATTAAACGGCATGGAAGACATTAGAGTGTATTAATATGTCTATGCTCGGGTGATGTATCCCATATGCCTTCTCTAACCTACAGGCCTTGAATTAGATCGATCAGCTACTCGTTGTTTTACACGGCTGCGTGCTAGATGTCCGCCGCTGGCCGCATAATTCCCATTGCTGATCAAGCGGAAATTGCATATTCGTGTTGTTGGGGTTATCTTTTGTTAACTGACCAATGAAATTGAGCCAAGACAATAAATCTCGAATCTTTAACAAAATATAAATCGTCGCCGATATAACCGATAAAGCGACGTAAAATAAGCTGACTTTTAACTAAATAAAATATACTCCCGGGCAAAAGAAACGATTCCAAATTATTTCAGTTATTTTCCTTTGCGTCTTTTTGCCATTGTTGATCAAAAGGATGCTAGGATTTCAACGAGTGTAATTTGATTGACATCATATCGTTGATAAAAATTCCTAATCTTGTAGGGATATCTCTTGCATATCCAACGCAATTGTGAATTTATTCAGTAGTCTCTCAAAATCTTGGAACCGTTTCTTTTGCCCGGCAGTGTAGTTAAATATCTCATGTTTATCATTTAGTTTTAATGTATATACTATCCACATGATTTACGATGAATATAACAGTAAGTTTCCTGCGGTAAAAACGCAAAGATTTGTCCACAAAATATTGGTAATTTCGGAGATTTAGACTCAGTCAAAAACTTGCAAATCATGAAGTATTGCTCTTTGGTGTCTGACAAAATTAACATTAGTTGAGCTTGCGCAATAGTCGAAACGTTATCCGGTAGGCGGATGAGTTCATTTAAGTCTGACAGGTTGGGAAGGCGCACGTACGTGCAATTCCTGAGATCTGTGGCTAAACGCTCTGCTGCACTGAATGCTGAAGAAGATGATAAGTAAACGTAAGATTATTAAAACAATGCTGAAAAGAAGCGCACAAAGTTAGAATTGGGCTACTATCCTGTATCTATGTCATCCCTCCGTTAGCAGTTGCATGCGTCGGGTGGGTGTGTTCAGTAAGGTCGGATCTCAGGTCACAACTCAACTAACATTTACCGACCAGTAGCTTTAGATTAAACAGAGACAGTAGACTTCCTAAATATATACATAAAATATACATAAAACAAGAAAAGTAGTAAGCACAGCTCACGTAGATACCAGAACAGAACAGATATATATTCTCGTAAATCACGTACAGTGATATAGAGCATACATGAATTATATACAAATGTATACAAAATTATATAAATGTAAGTATATCTGACAATGCTGGAAAGCTGTGTATGTCTGTGTATGTCCACATATACAAATTGAAGGGGTGCCTTCAAGAAGACCGCATGTTACATTTAATCTTGCACAGTCATAGTTAACATTTGCTTTTTTCACATATGACATACTATTATGTGGAGTACGCCCTTAAAAGTTGAAATAATTATCATGTTTGCGTCTTGTATCCTACGACATAAATTGTCCAAGCATCAAAACTTCAAATTAAGCGCACCTGTTTTTGACAGTTTACTGGAAAATGAAAACATGTATGTGCCCTTTTAGCATGCACCATTCACTATTAAAGCGCTGAAAGTGTCTACAACGCCGTCCTTCCACTTGGACCAACATACAAAAATGTTTCCCTGAAAATTGAAAAAATAAAAATTGTCCTTCCATGTATCCCGTAGACACTGCATTCTGAGAATACGACATTCTTGCTGTTGTTCATTTGTTGGTATAAAGCAAACTTCGATTCGTTTCAACTACACTGACATGCACAAGAAACGATACCACGATTTCGAGAGACTACTGAATATATGCGCAAATGCGTGGGATATACAAGTGTCATTCCTTCAAGATTAAGAAGTTTTATCAATGATTGTCGACAGATCGGTACTCGTAAGATTTCGCTTGTCGATCGGTCCGACACCGACATGATGCCAATTAAATTACACTCGTTGAAATCCAAGCATTCTTTTGACCCGCTATGACATACAGACGTAAGGGAAAATAATTGAAATCATTTGGTATCGTTTCTTTGCGCGTTAGTATATTATACTCGATGTATAAAATATACTGTTGTAGAATACAACGTACGACCATTTAAGATATCCCTAAGGAGCGATCATTTGATTTTTAATGGAGGTGGGGCGATGATTTTTCTCTTGCAAACTATTTTCTCTATCTCATGACATGAGACAATCTAATTTAAATGGCATTAGGGGAAATAATGGGTAATTTAAAACGTTTGTGTGGAAAAGTTCGTAATACATTTCATAATCATAAACTGAAAAATAACACAAAATTGTATATATGTGTATATGTACCAATTTACGTTTTCCTATTGACTCATGCAATATATTTATTTTCTTCAAAGTTTTCTGCAAACTATTTATTTGAAAACCTTCTAGCCCCATCCCCTAAAAGTCAAATGGTCGCTCTCTTATGATTGCTATACTATGTTGAAAAGATCTGATGATCCTGGCAACATAGGTTGGGTCTCTGTAAGAATGATGTTATAAATTACTATTACTTGTTTTGGATGTCTGGATAAACATGTATCCTAAAATTGTGCTAATTTGAATTGAAGGATTCAGACGGCGTTGTATTGATATGGCTACCCGGAATCCATGAATACAAATAGTTTACATCTGCTTAAAGATGCAGTAACGTATATCCTGTTAAATGTTTTACATAACGATTTTATTAGTATTCTGGCTACATTTAGATGTTGTTCACATTACCTAAAGATACAAAAGCAGCGTTATGGGAAGAATGTTACTGATATTGAAAACATTTACTTTGATCACTGTCAAGATAATGTTATTTATGTTGAAATGTACTTTTTGCTTTCATGTTTATTTCATAAGTTAGTGGTATCCACATGTTAATATGTACATCCCACTAAACCAAAACTCTACACCTTGTTAAACGTATACAATAATTATATCAACACTGAAGGGTTTATGCATAGTTCTCACGTGTAACTCAAATAAAGACTGAATTGTTACACTACATTGCTCTAACCAAACATTGTATCAGTTTGTTGAATGCTGCCATGTTGACTTAATTTTTGAAAGAGAAAATCGTGTAAGTTTGTTATATCTATTGGCGAGCTTTCATATGCACAATATTAAGAAAACATGCATGAAGCAAAAGTTTTGGAATTCTTAGAGCGATGTCTTGCATCTCGAGTGAAGATGTAATATGAACATTTAGTCATGTACTTATAATAACAGATTTGTGGATTTTTAACATTTCTGTTTCTTGACGATGAAGAAAATTAATGTTATAAGTTTGATAATATTTGAAATTCTTTATATAATAGTATTATTAGAAAAGAAATTACTAGCACGTAGGTTTTTTTGGAAAAAACTTAGATGTCCTTTTCGGTTTGCTAAACGTGTGTAATAAAAAAAACGCACGCATGCACACGCGCACGCACTCTAAAGGAGGTGTACAGTGGGATAATGAAAAGATTACACAACCCTGTAATGTAATTGTTCTTACTAGTGGTACCCAACAGGGGTGCTCTGACCCTCCAGGGGTGCTCTGACCCTCCAGGGTTGCGAGATGGGATTTCAGTGGGTTCGACGGTGGACAGAAATTTACTGGATGTTTTAAGTGAAAACAAATATGCTTTCTTTCGATTTGTAAAGCATAACCCTTTTCTAATTTCACAGAAATTTGATTTCTTCCAAAATAGTCACACTCCGAAGGCAAAGTGATACACATTTCTACACTGAACCGCCCTCGTATAAGCATTCTGATATCTCTCAATCATATACATATATTTAGTTTAAATAAAAGTTTTCGATCGTCACAAACATCTGTCAAAATGTAACCTCAAAGTTAGGGGATGCTCCCGACTGTAGGAGGGTAAGCTATGAAATAGTCTGGGAGAATCGTCGGTTTATACTGTTGCGGACGCTGAATCACCTTCTCACTCCAGTCTAATCTTCATCAAAGTTGTCTAACCGAGTTACGCCGCTTTGATTCTGATATTCAGGGGGATGAGAAAATAGAGTCAGGGCCTCCCGAGCAATGCCCCCTAAAAGGGGTTCTTGTTACCAGGCCCCGGAGTGGTAAGTCATCGCTGAGCGATCAGCTGACATGACGAGTGGGTTGATGTTAATACAAGATCTGTTTTGATCGTACATACAATGACTGACACTGACGTGGAGTGGGTATAAGCGGACGGACGGACAGACATGTTATTGAGAACACTGTCCAGTGATAATCGACCACGAGAGGAACTTAAAGTTAATCCGTCCTGACACCTAACTAATCTGTCACGTACATTAATCAAAGCTGCCTCTTCTGCCGTGATCGAAAACCTTCCGTGTTGTACTGTACATATATCTCTGAACAGAATGGAGGTAGTCGTCGCCCCTAACCCAACATCATCACAAAATGAAAATATATTTGCATTTATTTTAGGCTTTTGGGCGCCCTTTTGTAAGCGAGGGGAGTCATTTACCATTGTTAAAAGTGTTGCCAATGAACTACACACTGTTTTTTCTCAGGTCGCTGAATTTTGGTTATAATACTTATGAAAAATCGTGTTTTTGGAAATGGTCGTCTGCTTGTTAAGACTTATTTGTATGCATTAATCCTATACTTTAGCCACTTTGGATATCAACAGCGATGTCTGGGCTCCGATGTATTTGTCCTATATCTTTGCAACTTTTAACGTAATAAAGCACTTTCGTTATAGACTATTTCGTTATACCGTTTATATCTGCGCATTTGTCATTTCAAACAAATTACAGTGGAATTTGTTCACTGTTTTCGAATATTTCTTTGATCTTAAACTCATCCTATAGTTTTACTTCCAATTCAGTAAGTAGTGAAATTATCCGCATCACTAGTTCAGTAATCTTTTAATCTTTAAGTGGCTCTAAAACAATTAAATCTGTGTGTAAAATCCAGATCTAAAGCGAATTAATCTTAATTACTTTGAGGAGTAATGAACAGGTGTGCGATCTGATTGGCTAGTTGACACTCTCAGGTAACATCGGTCGACTGACCAAGCGCTTGTTTACCTTTCTCCCATCGCCTTCACTGCGGACCACAAAGCAATTTATCTGATCAATTACAGGGGTGAGAGATGATTGCGGGTTTAAAGAAGATGTTTTACAACCCAAAGTAAACACAACTATAATCTACAGCGACGCTCGCAGTCTCTGTCGTAAAATGACCAAAATTCAAACGCGCCGCTCTATATTTTGTTATGAAATTAAAGGAGCATTGTCTAAAGACTGGCACAGGCTTTTAACGGAGGCGTGGGAGAATCTCTGACGTAAGGGATGCCCCCAGCAATGTCGGCATGCGAGTGGGAAATGGCGGACACAAAGGTAGGTGGGTTCCTGTCACTATCGTATCTTGTTCCGCTAATTGAAAGATGGAAGGATAAGATCGGAGACTCCCCCTCCGAACAATTCCGGGACCTATCCCCTAATTTTGATTGCCTAACACTAAAGGTCGAGTTGGGAACATCGCTAAAGTGACGTCTCTGACGACGCTGCTACAGAATTTGAAGACGGTGACGTTTTTATGACCTTGAAATGTCACGCTGTCTGATTTAGGGTCGTGATAAACTCATGAACTTGGTCACCAATGTCAAAAGGTATTCTTCCTCGGTTCACAGTCTGTGTTTAAATGTACTTTGCACGGACATATTTACAGATACGAATTGCCCTATATTACAGGAAGTTGCAAGATGTATAGCTTAAACATGAAGTAATAGATGCTGTTTTACTCGTACGTGCAGGTATCGTCTTTTATACAATGAGGTAAGACTTTTGCAGAGCTGCCAACCTGTCCTTGTAACACAGAGTACAGAGTGGTTTGAAAAAGAGTATTTTGGCATGAAAAAGAGTATTTTACAATGAAAAAGAATATTTTTCACAAAACATAACAATTCAAACTTTCTCACTTAAAAAATAATAGCGGTATTGGCGTATTTGATGACATACAATACACCAAAATCGTACAGGTTGGCAGCTCTGCTTCTGATTGGCACACGGTGGTCCTTACACTGGAATCAGTTCTTCTATTGAACGCTGCTTATTGATAAATATAAAGACGTTTCTATTCCATAATGCTTTTTGAGAATTAATTACACTGAAATATGATTTTCATATTCTGTGAGGATAAAAAATGCTGAAATTTACAAGTTTTCTACTAATTGCTACGATAGAAAAAATTAATTGTTACAATAGAACAAAATTATTACAATAAAGATTGGTTTCTTTGCTGTAGGCTCAAAGCGTAAACTCCTCATACAGAATTCATCTAGTTCGACAGAGGGCAAAGAAGATACAGAGCACGTGTTTTTCTCTTTTTCTGTTTTTGCTAACAAAGTTGATGAGATTCCTGATTCCACAGCCTCGTCCACCTAAATGGCATTTCCGGAGACTACTACTGGCAGCTTTCGCTTCAGATCATTTGGGTATCAATTTTCGCAAACGGATATCTTCGGACTAAACACTTTTACCCTCGTGATTTTCAGATGTATAAACTATGAATTTGAGCCCTTTTAGCTGCTGGAAAAAAATCAAGTCCAAGTGGAGCCACGAAATCAGTGTCAAGGTTAAAATATTGGCCAATGGGTCAAACATCCAAAACGATCACCAAGACAAACAGTGATGATGTATTTGGAATCTTAAAGTATTGGCTTTTATAACATTCGAGCTAGTACATGTAGTTCCCGATATATAATGATTCGAAGTTGGATGTTATTAAAACAAAAATTGGGTCATCATATCTTTAGATGCGCTGGTCCGACTGCACTGAAATATTGAATTGTGTTACAACAATAACATCAACGAACGCGTATACCACATTTCATAAAAACAATTGAAGATGTGAGGTGTAGAACGCACTTTTACTGACTGATTTGTCATGGAATGACCCGTGAATTATTTGAGGGTGAAATAGCATTCACCTTGAAGCCAGTATGGATGAGTTACATCCCTTTCTCTGCTGTCAAGGCAAAAGGTTAGCAAAAGGTCAAATCTCGTACGTCAAAATGAGATTTGGGGGCTAGCGCGTCTAGCCAAATACCAAATGTACACAGCGCATTTCAATGCAGATGAATCTATGCATGTACATGTACTTGCAAATTGGAAAATATGGACAAAGCGTTTTTGTTAGTTGAGATATTACTGCGTTTTTGTTAGTTGAGATATTACTGCCCTAAGGTATGATAGTCGGCCTACAGTTCTGGTTGCCCGGATTTAAAATCTAATTGCGCCATTTATAAAAATCTTCCCCACCTCTGAAACTTTTTAAAATAAGCAGGTTGATCAAAACGGTCCAATAAATGTTTGAGACAAACCGTCAAGTATTGGTGTTCATATACTTCTAAAAACTTAAGTTAACGTTGGAAGTACAGTAAAAATACGAGGTAATGAAATAGTCAGTGACACTTTAGGAAATGATCAAATACAACGTTATTCGTTTCATTTTGGATTGCATTTCCTTGAAAAGTAGGCATTCTGCCATTGTTTTCGATTGACGGACAGGACTCAACAGTGAATACTAGCAGAAACTACTTTTCAAGGAAATATGATCCTAAGTGAAACGAATAATGTTGTTCACGCGAGTATTGCAGATTTTCTGCAAGCAACGTTCAGTTGCTATGGCTGGCATTCCTTTAACGTTGCTGAACACTAAACATTACGCCAGTTTGCGATTGGAAATACTTACTTTTACTGGGTATGACAGCCAAGACCTTTAGTAAATGTTGTTTATCCATGAACTAAAACTTAATTTGCACATTAGTTAGAAACATCTATTAAAATAAGCTTAAACCATTTCTACTCTTAAAGGAGCATGATCAAAGATGCAGATCCGTCAATCTATGTTCAGAGCTTGACTTTCTATTAATCTAGTGATATAATACCGTGCTGTATTGTTTCCGATTTTTTTTACACAAAGATTTCACACCAATTGAGGCGATAAAGATAATGGATTTTCGATCGTTGTCTAACGCTAACAATAGATTGCGCATTGCATTTTGGGAAGGTAAGCAACTATGGAACTGGCTAAAACGGTGACACGCCGGTGTCTGCACACGAAGTCGACCTTTCGATACCAAGTTATGCACAGGAAGTCGACCAGCGGTCTCTTTTGATGTTGGGTTGTTGTTACGAACTGTCTTGACAAATGATGACAAATGACAAATACCAGAAATCTGGATGCTTTTGCAGAAAATTCATTTGAAATTGTTTAGTTTTTGCTTAGTCTTGTTTGGCTTTAAATTAAAATTCCCCCCAACAACACTGTATTAGTCTGAATACTGCATGTCCAGTCAGGGAACTGGTATCATTTTTGTCAAAATCATATTTTAAAGTGTCACCATATTCCGATTAATTTAATACGAATTCTGTTCATTCATGTGCATAATCCGCATTAAGGTATAAAGCCAACATACCTCTAAGCCTATTGTTTTTATCAAATTGAGTTGGGCCATGCACACGAAGTCGACCAGGGGGATTAACAAACCCGTGTTCATTTATTGGAAAGTCGACTTTGTGTGCATGAACCGACACGCCATAACGGTGACATGTGATTGGACGAAACGGTGACAATTAGACAAAACGGGGATAGATATTTGGTCGAAACAGAAAGAACAGAACAGAACAGAACTTTATTTGCATTTCAGGCCACTATCAGTGGCATATGAAGTACAGGTATATGTGAATATATATACATACATGGCGGTAGGGGTACACGGTGTATAATGAATTTGTTAACATATATGTTGAGCATTTACAGAGGACTTATAACATTTCATAACGTTAGCACACATTATGCTTTACTTACGTAATAAACCTGCTATTGTTCCTTGAAATAATTTTGAAAACAGAAGCATATTTGGTCTTGTTCGATAGTAGCGTGGTAACAACATACTTCTACAATTCTTGAAATGTGAACAATACATAATTGCATGATATTCATTTCCAATTTCATTTAAGTTGCAAAGTTTACATATTCTATCATTTACAGGAGTGCAATTCCAACGTTCTACCTCTATAGGCAGTCGATGGTCAGCAGTACGAAATTGAATAAAACTATGCCATTTACTCTTTGGTAAGATTTTAAAATTGTCATACAATGTCATACAAAATCATACAATGCGACGCATGATGTGTACGTAAGAAATTATTGCCAAACACGGCCGAGTTTAAAAACCTCTGTAACAGATACACTCAAAGCCGGTTTTAAGTTGATTGAACCGATTGCTACCAATCGGGCCCTGCGCTAAGGTAATCTTTCCTCTCTTTTTTGTTTACTGCGGGTCCGTCCCTTTTCCTTCTAATAGTCCCACTGGTGATGCAGTCTTTCCTCCTGCACTCAACTGGCGAAAGTCAGAATGTGGCTGAAAGACTCTCACTGTAAATCCAACCAACCTCAAATTGGGCCCCGCTAAAGTAGCCTCCAATTGGATCCCTAAAACCGGCCCTGGATACCCTTTAAGTTACCTTCTATAGGACGTCCTACATGGGCTTATCGAGGCGCCATTGTACTTATGCGTGTAAGTAAAACTATACGATCCCCGTCGGATGACGTAGGGTGAAAATATAATTCAAAATGCTCAAAAGCTATTGCTTATAGTTCTTAATCTACTCAAATTCTAAAATGTCTGTCAACAACTTTATATACTGACGTCCAAAAGAAACTATACCAAGATTATTATGGACGACTGAAGACAAACAAACAAATGCTGGTTATTTTCACAGATGTTTATTCAGTAAAGTGTTATTTTAGGCTCCCTCCCAAAACGCAGACGTCCCAAAATGCAGACACAAAACTGAAATGCATTACATAATCAGTGCTGGTCACCCCTAATGACTAAATGGACTTGAAACAATCTCTTGATAGGTTCAGCATAGGATCTCAATTGAACTATAAATACA
>JAUELE010229000.1:0-21145 GCA_031471655.1 Diodora aspera | reverse complement strand
TTATGTCTACTCAATAAACTTGCTTGTTGAATTTGAAAACCCCTAGTTGTTTCATATTTTGATTGCCGGTCGTCAAACAGAGCCGTTTGACGTCATAGCCAATTGAAGCCAGGATTGTGACGATTGTTTTCTTGCCACGCCAACCGCCGTCTTTACAGAAGTAAAACAAGTATTATTAGATATCAAGCTATTTTAACAAAATCAGATTTTTAAGTAATGTAATGTGTTTCCGTTTGCTGAAACCAGTGCATGTAACTTGACCAAATACAACACGAGTGCGCAGACAGCTTGCCAGTGTATATAGGGTTTTCAAACTATTTCATTTGGTTAAGATAATCATTGTCGCGACGTTGACATATTCCAGAACATGTTTGTGATGATTTAGGACAGTCTCGACTGCTAGAAAAGATTGAATGGCGAGTAATCGTTGTCCAGATAGCTGGGTGAATAAGGTCCAAATATGAGTCTGGACTCTGAAAGCTTTAATCAATGATATCAAATCTTTTTCTGGGATGGGATGAATGACAGGCACGACTTCCGCGGTTTCCTGGTTTCAATCATCATCGAATCCTGGGCATATATGACTTCGCCAACGGTGTGTCATATATCGCCAACGGTGTGTCATATATCACCAACGGTGTGTCATATATCGCCAACGGTGTGTCATATATCGCCAACGGTGTGTCATATACCACGGATGTACTCATAGTCACCATCGTCGGTTTTGTACATGCATGGAAAGTCGAATTTGCAAAGTATGCAACCCATCAGGGCCAGATCCAGGATTTGCGTAAGGGGGGTGGGGCATAGTTGATGAAAGATATAATTTTCTAGGGGTGCCCGTGGGCATGCTCCCCTGCAAACGTTTGAGCAAATAACATACACAATGGTGAATTCTCAGCATATTGCACCGGATTTTATGATATTTTAAGGGGCAAGCTAAAGGGGGGAAACAGAAAACAGGTTGTGAAGAAACTTAATCTCGTTTTCGACCTTCTGATATCGTTTGGTACGTGACAATGACGTCGTAGAACCTTGATTAATTTGTTTGTCTTGTTCAAGCCAGCAGTTCCCGTGGCATTTACATAAGACACTTTACCGGCTGCTGAAGCTCGCGCTCTACATCCAGTGTCACGTTCTGTTTGACCAGGAATCCATGAAGCGTCTGAACAAACTCAGAACCATCAAATGTTGTGCAAATTTAGGCTTACAGTTCATAAAGAGGAAAATATGATGAGGAAGAAGAAAGCATGACATGAAGATAAAGAAAATACTACAGTATTTAACGGGGACATTGAGAGGGGAGATGTCGAGGCGTAGAAGCACTACAACTGAGGAGCGGTTGAATAATTGCAAATAAAGAAATTAATTTAACATTTGTCACAGTTACAATGTCATTGTCCAGCTGGTATGTGACTTGATGTTTCCCATCACAACAGGAGAGGCTGCAGCTAAATGATCGATAGAAAGATTCGTGAAAGAAATATAACTTTATTTAAACAAGCAGGAAAGTTACAGGAAAAGAAAATACACAGAGAGAGAGAAACAAAATCATTGAACGATGTTTCAGAATTGAATACCGGATATTTCAATGGACTGAATGATTTACAAAAATCTGACGCAGATTACTGTCACCGAAACTCAACTCAACTTCAGAACAAACTTTGAACATCATTGATTTAAGTGACCCCGAATCACATAACAGTATTTGAGGCGCCGGGTTTGTGAATTGTGTTCATGTGGAAACTAGCTTTCTACATTGAGAGACTAACTTATCTTTGAGTTATGTACACTGGTGACAAAGGTGATGGGGGGGGGGGGGGGGGGGTACTGCATACGGACATTTGTATTAACATGTGAAAGCCTATGAACACGTGTTGAACAAAATGGTATCGGATTACATGTATACTCAAAGAAACGAATAGTCTTTGATTATTCTTGTCATCAAAAGTGAATAACGTTTTCTGCCTCCGTACTGTCGGCCTGTCAAATACCTCATATGGAACCAGTTATCAAACTCAGACAATTCTCACATCGTCACAAGCGGCAATAGCGAATTTCAGTGTTCTTATATTAAAGGAACATTTCCGTGTCACAGTGTATTGTCTGTGATTGCAATGGCAAGCCACTAAGTTCAATGATGTAATTTACCAGTTACATGTATGAAAATATACGCCAGTTAACTAATCGTCTATTAGGAATACACATTTGTCACTGTAGACGGTTCACACAGCACAGCATACCCTGGAGGCATGTCATCAACACAATTTTACAATAGAGCTACCGTACCGGTCATCCGTACAGTTTTCATCATTGCAATATTCATATTGAACATGACCTTTCCCAGACTTTCTCAGGTCCGCAATAGTTCAAGAAAGAAGCGATTTGGAAAGGCTCTAACAGTGCAGGCATCACACAATGTCTCAACGTGACTCTGCAAATGCCAGTAAAATCACAGACATGGGGCGTGGGCTCAACATGTGCGCTGTTGACAGTCCTAACATTATGCAAATGCACTTATACAACCGTAATGTAGATAGACACAGTAACTGTTGCTTACTTGTTCGCGTATTATCTTAATTGTATGGTACACACGACATCTTCCCATCAGCAGTCAAACTCTTCATACGCGTCACAGAATAGATACTGGGGTTCCGCAAATCGCCTATGACATTTAAATAAACGTGAGCAGTAATGGGTGATGCGTGTGCTTAGGTAATGTGAAATACGTACATTGACGTCCGATAGAAACCAATACCTGTGCACTATGACAATGAGAAGTTAGAATAAAACATATATCCATTCAAAATAATCAAATAACACTCTTACATTCGAATGAATTTTATGAATAGTGGTGGAAATACATGGGGTTCGAAAATATATAGTTGAAATCAATTTTGCACATTTTACTGTTTCACCGGTAAAGTTGAGATTTATTCTTAACACACCATGATGAGGAACTACTAATGCAAACTTTCACGACAGTTGCCAAGAATAATTTGTCCTGAAAGTCACAAGTTCTGTTCTTCAGACACGAACAAGGAGTTTTTCATGTGAGTAAATATTTAGCTGTCAGAGCAAAAGAACAGCGAAGTTGAAAATCTATTTTGCTAATTTGCTTGACTTAGTCCTACAGCAGACCCTAATTTAGATTTGTATTGAAAGTTGAATATTGACCGTGTTCTCGAGATACGGAGTGTACACTCTGAGCATCACTCGTGGACCCTCGACTTTTTTCATGAAGATTGTTGATTTTTTGCAGAACGTGACTTCATCAAAGGAATGTACCTTTCAGGATTAAAAATTGGTAGTGATTCTCAAATATATGGATTTTGAGTTTTTGCTTGTTTAACACAACTTCAAATACAGTGTGACCACTCAGGCAACAATCGTTAACGCGCAACACCAGTATTGAGCACGACAACACAAGTGACTGCCCATACGCATTTTGTATGTCCATGTTAGTTGAGGTTCATGAAGTGGGATCACTTGACAACATGTAATGATTGATTGACGAACAAACTTCATTAGGTACGAGGATGAATGATATTCAATCTATGTACATGTAGTATCCAAAGATAACATGTTAGCAGAGGACATGGAGACAATTTTTGACTAACTGACGGAAGACATTTGTTCTGTACTTGCACCGGTGATAGTCAATATTTAGAATCCGATGGTATCATGTGAGCTGAGGATCAACAATTTTTGACTGGCTGACGGAAAATATATATTACTAGCACCAATCATGTTCGATCTTTAGTATCCGATTATAATACGTGAGTTGCGACTTGTAACGTACATTGACAAGGACACTTTGATTGACGGACGGAATTTGATCAGTACTCTCACATATGAAGCTCAACCATTTTTGGTAAGTGATGATAACTTGTGACTCGTGGATTACAAAGTGGATTGTTATAGAGACACCTCGTGATTGCCTGACAAGCAAACTGCGGACATGACTAGTACCAATGACCTTTTGTTACTAACCGATAACTTAAATTCCACTTGTGGTGAAGGGATCTTCCGTATGCTTCTCTTATAAATCCACATTCGTCGTCGCGTACTTTGCCACACCATGGCACAACGTCAATTGTGATGAGCACACACATCAGAATATACGACGATTAATAGTTGTATCAAATGCTTGGCACCTCTGAGCAAATTCCTAAGCACAAAGGTGCGTCACTGGTCACCAACTATTGAACGGATTTCTGTCCTAATTTGAAACCTCATTAACTTTGTGACTCTATGATCGATCATGTTGTCTATCTACCTACAGTGTATCCATCCAAATCCCAGTAGGTTTGATGAGAGTTCTATCTCGAACCATTTGATTTGTACATATGTGTTTCACAACCAAGAGAGGGCATACCATTCGTGGTATTTCCACATGCTTAGTTGCTTTCACTGGGTTTACTGTATTTACGAATTGCTGCATCTACGTCCGTCTGGTTAAGTTTATGAAATGTTTTATTGACTAAATAAATCTTAATGTAATGACGACAATTGTTCCATAAAGTATATACCAGCCGAACAAATTTAACAAAATGTTAACGGTTTACGGTTGTTGAGTCCACTGGGTGTTTTGCTGACTGCATATATATGGCTCTTATTTAAAAAACCCCGAATAATGAGAAGACATCCAATATAATTCCTCAGCCCGCATCACATTTTCTGGATGAACAAGACGACAAACTAATCCTTTTTATTGGGTCATAAAAAGAGTGTTTTAGTGTTTATTTGCTTGACGTTATTGTACTATAGTTGAACTGACATTTTAATCACTTGTCAGATTATATATAGCAAAAACATACTCCTGATATAGCAATCAGCATCCACGTCTTGCAATGAATCTTACAATGGCGTATAAAACGTCATCAGTTATCCAAATCAATGGAGATAGCCAATGTCCACTACACATGTTTGTGTTTGTTTATTATCCTGTTCATCAGGGCAAGTACATCTTGCGCTAATTACTTCCTGTATGAGCCGCAAACTCCAAATCCCAGATCCCAATCAACATCCAAATCCCAGATCCGCCACCAGTGTCACTCTTTTTCAGGTTGTCACTGTATGGAAGCAGCATTGGTCCCATGATGCGTGGCACGAGCTAGTCATTAAATCGGGATTATCTGAACACACGGACAGCTTCTGAACAGGCTGATAAGCAAAGACTAATTATCTCCTCTAAGGTGTTAGAAACAGATAAATCGCATGAGTGTGCCACGAAATAACCTTCTCGGTTTACATTGCCCGATCTGGCGATTACTGGCACATTAAAAAACAAGAATCAATCGTGGCCATATTGAAGCTTGAAGATCTACCAGTCGACACATATAAGTAGAGCTGTGATTTGCGTTGTGAGCTCACTTAACCCGTCCACCCGCAGCGTTCAACTGCCGATGGAGGAATGACAGGTTGTTTTGTACATTTTATAGTACCTTCATGTTCTTCTTATTGCTTCAAAAATTATGCCTTGATTCATCTCCTTCCCCAAATGTGCTTAAAATGCAGGCGAAATATTCACCAAAGTGCAGCACAGCGTTTAGTCACGGGTATCATGAATTGCACGTAGGTCCACGTGCTCCTTCTCAACTTATCAAAATAAAACATAATCTTCCGAGCATTTCGTTCTGCACATCGGATGATATTTCGACATTGTGTAATTTCAAGTTAAATTCGACAGATAGTAGAAATGCTGATGGCATAGTAAGTACGAAATAAAACCTGGCGCTCGACATGATTTCATTTAATCATCGAAAGACTACGGACGATCGAAGCAGCAATGCTTGATGAAATATGTTCAGCAAATATTAAAACCAAAACTATAAACACGAACATATACACAAATGCTCTGTTATGTGGCTGTGAATTACATCAGGCATTATCAGCAAATAATTTGCTATACTCTAGATGAACCAAGGAATATACACACGAACATGATCATTGTTATCCACAAATGTGGATCGCATCATTTAACTTTTTGCATGCTTGATACAATTCGATTTTGGCCCCTACCATCAATACAAAATGCATTTCAATTAAGGTTGAAATTAAACGTTTAGTTGAGTGACAACAATTACCCTGTTTTTTTGTTCTATGTGGGATTACATTTTCTTGCAATTTAACTACTAGTATTCAGGAACTGTTTGGGGTTGCGCCCAGTCCAGGATTCGAACCCGCGCCCTCAGGAACTCTTATCTTTTTAAACTAGGTCTTCCTCAAAAAGCATATTTGCTTTGTATGACCTTTTGGGAATTGTTTTGATTCGAGTTGCTGGATAACACGAAATGTTGTATTCGCCGTACGATCACAATTCGCAGCTAATGAACTGATATTAGCATTGACCAGTAGCCATTTACCATGATTGCAGGGCACCCGAGCAATGTCGAATCTGGATCAATTGGCTTCAAACGGCAATCTCCTTCGACTAAGGTGAACTTTAAAATCGTGCATCCATGCGGTCATATGAAGATGCCGGTCTCTTTGAATAATTATCTTGAACGTATCCAGAGTACATGCGCATAGTATCGCATCGTGGAAGTCTGCTACTTACATGCCGAGGCCTCAGATGAAATTGGTCAAGGTGGCTACCATGTCTGCCCAATCAATCTGGACACAGACTGTAATTATCTGAAAACAAGACAAAGCATTGCAAGATCCCCCAGGATATGAAATTACGACGGCCGACTGTCTGTACATGCTTAACTATAAGGGATGTATTACTCCTCGAACGTAGACTCTGGTAATCGGACTACATTAAACTGACAAAGAAAACGCCCACAGTCTTCTGTTTTGAAGAATGAGAAGTTTCTGTCGATTGGGATGGGAAGAAACGGTATGAGCTGTTAAAAATATAAAATGGCGACGGCCAAATCTGAGCACCTAGGGTTATTTCCCTTGGCTGGTGAACATCTCTGACATTATTGGATGACTGTCATTGCAGAAGAGGCAACTCTGTAATTGCGGACTACTTCACCATATAACGTGTCTGTCTTCGTGACAACATTTTGTTTATTCACGAATAAAATGTTTGAATAAATCGAATTGCCTAACATGTGCAATTAGTTGCAAATAACTTTTACTTGTCTCAGCCATCAACTGCTTGTGACAGTTATTCCGTTTTAGTTGATAATATATCATAACCATACCTCATAAAGTTTTCGCAGGTATTTTAGTTGTAGGCAGCCAGGCTTCCGGCCAAAAGCCTTGAGGCTCGTTCAGGAGGCAAGGCGCATCGCATACCTTGTTTAGCAGAAGTGATCCGATTGGTGCCTCGTCTAATAGAAGTGATTCGATTGGTCTAATAGCGTGGGGGAACTAACACGTGGGAATTTCCGGTTGTATGGCGACCAATTTTGCTATACGCAGTGATTACCTGGAACGCTGTATCATCGTGACATCACCCTTGTTGTATCAGTACCAGCCGTAACTCGCAAGTTTCACCGCATCGAGTCATCCCGATCCTCACTAGCGATGCGGGTTTTCCTCCTGCAACAAAAGGATCGTGTCTGCAATCAGCAATGCTGCAATCGATATGGATATTGAGACCATCAGCAATCGATTACCGCCGCAATGACGGCTGCATGGGAAAACAAACCAAATATTTTATGTATGTTACCACTGCACGAACGTTGCTATCTCGTCCAGGGCCCGTATGCATAAGCTGGTAGTAGCGAACGTCGGAAGTAGGCGCCAACTCATCCCGTAGAGCTCAAACATATTTTTTTTAAGATGTTGCCACTTACTTCCGCGCCAAGGACTTGCTACCAGCTCATGCATACGGGCCCAGGAGATGAAACCTCCGATGCGTTCGTTTAATTTTAAGATGGTTGGGAAGGTCCAAACACGTGCAATCAGTGACAACTCTATCTGCTGGCCTGTGGTTTGCCTATCACATAAAAGAGACGATTGAACGCAATTAGGACAAAACAACCAGTACACACGCTCCACTTTCTATCACATCTGTATTGGTTTGCTTTAGAGTTTGTACCAATCACCGATTTAATATTTGAAGGAAATTACTTTTAGATTTGAAGGAAATTATACATGTGTACGTGTACATAAATCAGTGCTCATGAGTTCTATATAATGATGACCAATGGCTGGTGGAAAAACACAATTAGTTATGATAAGGATAGATATGGAATACAAGTGTGAAACATGATACACATACTCGTCGATTTGTGGACTTATCCCGATGTTCTACATATCGTTTTTCAGGCTACCAAACATATATAACGATTTCTTCCCGTACATGATGCCGTGGTTTGAACAACCAACGACTGTCAAGTAGTTCCTGGCATCCCCCGCACTCGTAACCTTCAGGATATGCAAACATGATTCTCCAGTTGTCCTGTTTCAAATTGGGAAACAAACAAATAGCGGCATTTTGATAAATATCAAGTGCTTAGTGCTTGCGAAAACCTTTTACCATCAATATACAGATTGGTCAGGTGTTTACTTCTCTCTGTATACAAGTACAGCATAAATACAGATAGATTTAATTGTTTTGGATAATTTAACGTACAGTTGGTTAATTTCCAAGTAATGTTTGACCCCGTGGGGCTTTCGGGAGTGTCGTGGTGTCACGTAAGAAATGTATGGCCCCAGTAACCTGATGCTTGTCGTAGAAAGCAGCCGATTGGGGTCCTTCTTTCTCTCTGTGGGCATCTTGCACTCGCAACGTAAAATATCATTTCAACGCGTTTTAATTCTTGGCATACTTATGTGCGCAGAAACATTTATGGGAGATTGATAATTTCCCACAATGGATTAAAACACTCTCAATTATTGATTGGTTCAGCTCTCGTTTGATCCTGCAGGATATTTGCTTCTTATATACAGTTTAACTAAACCAACTTTGACAAAATCCATGAAGCAGAGTTGCTAAGAATGAACACGTAAAACGCGTGAACAAGTGGGCTCAAATGTTTCGTACGCAGTCAGCAGGATCCAACCCACTCCTCACCAGCCACTTTTCTCTAAATAAAAACATCCGCCTTAGGCACCCCTGTAATCAGTATCAGTATCATGGCGGATGCATTTACACACGGGTGGCATAATAGACTTGTAGGGGGTAGGGTAGAGGGCTCAGTTGCGGACAACAACAGTCAGGATTCGGACAGAAACTGTTAGAATTGGTGACAGCAGAGTGACAATCTTTCTTTTCTCAAATCACCCCCACCTCACACACACACCACACCAAGTCCCAAGGTGTCCATACAGCCAGGCGTGGCTTATTCAGTTATAAATTAGGGTATAACATACTTCATTGGGACTATTTCTCGCTGCATACTGCTTTTCTACAACTGACGACTGGATTGTCGTTGCTATCAGCATAAGGTATATAAACTAGCCAACTTGCAAAGGATCTGTGGGTAAAATCCTAGGCTTCTAGATTGATACTTTTTGTTGACTTCCTGCCTATGCTCTAACTCAGCGCTAATGGTCGACAACAATCCACACACACAAAAAGTGTTCGCATTTCATTTCATAAGATGGCAAACGTCATCAAACGAGTCAATATCTGGTGAGACCGCAACTGGCACGCTCAGAGGCTTGAAGACGACGCCGGAAGACTCAAACAAACGCCTGATTGTGGCATCAGGAATGTTCCGCCACTCTCTACAGAAACCTTTTACCTATGGTCGCAGTTACCTTGTACATGGATGCAAAACTACAAGAGCCCGTGTCAGCTCCATACCGTTCAATATATCTCGCTTAAACTTCGACTCCTAAACTTGTGTTTCACAGCTTCAGCTGTTTTTAGGTTTGTCTGTATATATCCACTACATGTTGCAGTGTTCGGTTTAAAACAGTTATCTGTTTGTGATAATGTCAACCGAAATTCTGTTACCTGTCCGTTTAACAACTGTCCATCTTATTTTTATTTTTACGTTGTCTTATCTGTTTTACATGTGTTTTATGTGTTTCTCTCTGTACAAAACAAATACCCCAAAAGGGTAATAAGCGTAGAGTGGTAGCCGTGACAACTTTGCGTCGGACTCGTGATCCGACGATGGTTAGGTCACGGGTTCGATCCTGGCTAGCGGCGCGCCGTGTTTTACCCTTGGACAAAGTACTTAACTCCACTTGTCTCAGTCAGCCCATCTGAAACTGGGTACTGGCGCTGCCCTGTGGTGACAACCACCCGCAAGGGTAGAAAAAGAATTTTCAAATGTACTTGGATAATAAGTGTTATTATTATTATTATTATTATTATTCTCTATAACTATAGCTATAATGCATCCGGGTGCAAACTGATGAGGGCAAACCTTCGAACAAGCCCGGTACATTCATGTTGCTTTTTTATCTTCGTTTCTTATTCCTACTTCTTCGGATAAGTAAAATATCGGATAAGTAAACAAAATTCATGGTCCCTTGACATTTTACTCATCCGGACTTCACTGTACATTCGTTTTGACCTTTTCAGTCGTGTACGTTCCAGAGCAGCTAATACGAACAGCGTCTTCTACAATTTCCTTTCAAGCGGCACAGGATGCGTGCAGGACCCTGGATCTCGACATCATTGAAAATATTCCCAGCACCTGGTACCTCTCTCTTTGAAACATTAAGGGTTCCCGATAATATCGACAATATGAGTTCTTATTATTCCCCAAACTCATCCTGTAACGGCTAACCCAATTCAGCAACTGTGGACTTACCCAACTGGGCCCACACCTTTTAGATAGGCCTTTCCATTCTTATTGCCTGCATTGCATAATAATTACACTAACTGTTCTGTTTTGCATTTTGAAAGTATGTCAGTATAGAGTGAGTGAGTGAGTGAAATGGATTTGTACATTGCAAGGGGCAATATTTCAGCCATATGTCAGTATAGATACCATAGGAATATTTAACTTTAATTTGACGATTGATTGGAGTTTTCTTCTGTTATAAACATACTGTTTCCGGCATAACAAATTGTTGAAAAGCAACAAAACTATTCTGAATACAGGAAATGGATGTACATTAAAATAGATGCCATAAATGTGTCTTTTCCTTCGATCAAAATGAATATTGAAAAGTTCAGCGAACAGTTTAAAGTTAAACCTTCAGTGTTGTATCTGGCGCACGCGACTTCAAATAAACAATAAACAGAAAACAGTTGTATGTAGGTCCCGTTACTCGTTTTCCTTGTACATACCCAACACTGGGGCACAGAGACAAATTTGAGACACGAGAAGGGAGATAAATCCATTGTCCACAGCGGGAAAAAACGAAAGGTTCATTTGGAAACCATTTTGATATCACATGACATCATCGAGCCTTGCGATTGGTCGTTTGCAACTTCTTGATTAGTTCTTGTTTCACTGCGCACCAGGCATGGCCGTCGAAAACGATAAGCAATACATGCTAAAGCAATATGCTTGTTTCAAGGTTCCAGTTTCGAGAAGCAAGCCTCCTTGCTTTTCAGTACTGCACACACAAATGTGTCAAACCGGAGCTACACGAATCTGTTTTCTCTTAGCAAAGAAGTCACAGTATCATACAGTGGGTAGAACGCCTTGCCCAAACGAGTTCATATAATGTTGAGAGGTTTCGAAGTACACGCGCGTGCGATTCGTGATATCCGTGCCTAAATGCTTACTGTGATTAATTTATCACAAGCATGCACGCGGACGGAGGTGAATGAACGTATGATTATTTAAACGTTTATAAAATAGATGGTTTAAAAGTGAAGGATTCAAAATTTGTAATTAATTCTAGTTAGAATACAATGTAGAAGTGTTTGTTTTTAAACCTGCCGTCCTTTCGATTCGTCAGCTGTTACCCGCTACATATTTGGATACCAGTTTCTTACTGCATGCTTACATATGTGTTTTATATCCACTTTGGCATTTGACAATGTAAGTTTGCGACCATCTGCCAGTCACAAAATGTCTTGATCCAAGTTGCATTGTTCTGATTTTGATCGAACGAACACGCAGCGATCAAAACGATAAGGCTTTAGTCTCATCGTAACTACCACGGATACTTTGCTCACATACATTGTTCCTTGTCCACTTCCTCATAGTACACTACTAATTTCCTTGCACGGTGTCTTTCACAACGTTTCCAAGAGAAAGCAAACAACTTGACACGCCAATGCCAAAAAGCAGTGAGAAATAAAAACTCAGAATCTTTCCGAGAATTTGATCTGAGAGTTCATTACAGAAGACAGTGCTTTTTGTGTAGTGTACACCAGTATGTGCATTGTCTCGCATGTACCTGTCATGGAAAAACAATAAATCATCGTCCATTGTAAGTTATTTCATTGACGGACGAGACAGTAGGGCTCCAAACAAAATAATAGCTGTACAAATAAGAGTCAACTTCATCTTTTGGTCCAGAAGACTTCTTCTGGGGGTCTTTCCTTGGTGCTGTGTAAATTTGGCATTCACGAAAAAATAGCATATGTAAATATGGGAATGATTAATATGTGCATGCGCACGATTGAAAGCCTTTTCAGAACATTGAACCCATTTTTTTTATGAAAATGACCGCACTCCCACATTCAGTTTAAAGTTTGTTCTTCTTCCGAAAATATGTCAGGCTTGCGGCGTACATATCACTGAATGGGTTTATTAAGTCAAAATGGTATTATCCACGAGTTGCCGGCTAGGTTAAACGTATCGTTATTATAAGATAATCTTTTTTTTCATTCCTTAGGCTATCTGTAAATATGTGTCATTTCTGAAGCTAATTGAATGATTCCAGTGTGAAGACCAACGACGAACAACTGAAACTGTATATTGTCTCCACAAATCTGACGCTATTGAATCCTACTTTATTAAAACAGATAACCTACACAAACATCATATTGCTGGACATCAAGGGAGTATTTCATACTGATGTCCAAAAGAATCTACACAAAGACAACCTTCTATTACAACCTTTACCAACTCCTGGTTCTGTTTATAACTGTTCTTAAACAAATGTTCCTACATTTGTGAAGTTTCATTTGGTTTACATCGTACTGATGCAACTCCTTCTTGAACAAATAATCTCTAAAAATAACCAACATTTATTTGTTTTAATCAGTTATATCTAAAGGGCTTTGTATAGTTTTGTGTGGACGTCAGTATATTTACCATATTATTTCACAGACATATGCTTTTCAAGAGGTAATGTAATTCATGCGCTGCATTCAAGTTTTGACTTGTTGATCAACCTTTGCAGAAAGTGTAGATGTCCGCATTGTTGCGCAACTGCAGGATCTACTACGTAAATTAGTTGGTGTATCGACGAAGGTTGTAGTTAGTGTGCAGCAGCTACAACCTATACCACCCTGACATTCCCTGCATTTGATAGGCACAAATAATATTATAAAACGAATTATTCCTCCCAACGTGGCCACGGGAATCAATAAAAAGAATGTTCCTTCGTTATATTGAATATGATTGGGTTTAGTTGACAACATGCTGACGCCATGTCATCACTCTGGTATGCTGGCATCTGATAAAAGACGTTCCTAAATACCTAGCCTAAAGATGATTCAGTTTGGCTTCCCATATGGCCTAGAGGCTGTAAGTAGACTTTCCGAGACAGCCAACGTCTCCCTGTCTGTAATTATTTTCCTAAAGAGCCTTATATACGTCTATTATGGGCGGATAATATGTCGTGTATTACCGCTAGGGTCACTCCGTTCACTTGAAGTGCCGCCACTGACATTAATGGCGTAGAAAAAGGGAAAACAGAACTGACAAAGTAGCTGCTCAGTCAACTTGGTAACGTCTAGTATTCTTCTTGTTGTTAGACTGATTTTTAAAGGTATCTGTACCATAAAAGACACACATTATCGACACTGCTTGTGACTGCAGGGTTTGTCTGCGGGCTATACACTTGAAAGGAGGTTTCAACTGAAACCGGAAGAAACCAGCTTTACGTGGTCCCAAACTATGAAAAGGATAACAAAATCAATGCTGACCATGTCCAAGTACACGTGACGTACACCTTTGTTCAAATTGATTGACATAAAATAAAATGTACAAAATGGCGTTTTTTTAAAAACTTGTATATATGTTTATACCGTTCAACTGCATGACTCAATTCATTAACACAAGGATAATATTGCACTCGTTAGTAGAAGACTGCTCAGAGTGCATGCTTCATTGAACTGCCATAATGCCTCGTAAGTTTATTTCATGGAATGTTTCCAGAAGGAAATGATGTATCTTCTTATTACGTACCTGTAGTTTTAACGTTACTAGCATTATATTAGCCTTAACAAGAAACGCATATTGAAAATTGCATTTTGTTATCAGCTGTGCATGAAAAGGATTAATGTTAGGACACATTTGATTTGTTAATTGTATCTTTGGTATGTCTGTCGTAAAGATGCATATCCAACCACAGCCGAAATGGAATCCATGTATGTAACAGCACGATGTTGAACTTGTCGCACTGAGTGCTCAAAAATCGCACAATTCACATTCAACTTGGGGATCACATTCAGGCATGGATGGCTATAAAAGATCGTTCACTGTCTTTAGATTCTTTAATTCCTTCTCGAGTTTCCGAACAGAGCAAAATGCCACGACTGAGCCGCGCCAATCGAACTATCGCCATCGGTCGCCTTGAAGCAGGGGAATCCCAGCTAACAGTCGCACGTCGAACTAATGTTCATGAGAGCACGATTTCTCGTCTGATGGTACGATATTGCCAATAAACCTCCTTGGAAGATCGACCTAGAAGTGGACGACCTCGTGTAACCACTGCGATACCAGACTGCTACATCCGGGTACATCATCAGCGTCATCGGACAGCTACACCGACCAGCACAGCCAGGCATATACCCGGATTTAGAAGAGTGTCGGCAACGACCGTCAGAAATAGAGAGACTCCGAGAGGCAAGGTTAAGGGCCAGAAGACCGTACTTTGACTCCGTCCTGCAACGGCAACATCGCCAACGTCGTATCCGATGCTGCACCAATGTTTAGCCCTGGACCCTGGTAAACTTGCGTCGAATCTGGTTCAGCGATGAACCACGATTCCTGCTGCAGCGACGCGACGGAAGACTGAGGATATACAGACGCCATCATGAACGTTTTGCCGACGCCTGCGTCCCCCAAGTGGACAGATTCGGCGGGGGCAGTGTGATGATGTGGGGAGCCATATCCTATACACGGAGAAGTGATCTGGTCCTGATCCAAGACAATCTTACAAAGCAACGCTACATTGATGCCTGGATTAAAAAAAAACAAGCAGTCGCTTATCTCTGTCACCCATTTGCTTGGAAATGCCCTGTAAAATGACGTCAACAAAGGAATCCCCTTTGCGATTTCCAATGCGATCCGTCAAAAAAATGCACAGGGCATTTTTTTTGACGCATCGAATCGCAACGCATTAAAAAATCGGAGATAGTGTGAGCGCCTGGTTGAAACACTATAGAAAGCGTTTTTATTTACGCATCGCATGACGGATCGCGTCGCAAATCGGATGTAGTGTGCTTCCAGCTTTAGTGAAATCGGGTAGGTAAACATTCCGGGTAATTAAAATGATGTCCAAGGTCCCTTCAATCAATTAAGTGACTAAATGTCATCCGATAAGTAAAATACACAAGTGAGCATCCCAATTAACGTTAACTGACTGAACACAAAACCCAGCTTACAGTGTTTTCACTTGGTTTGTTTGTATTGCAATTGTTCGCAGACACTTAAGAGGTTTTCAATGCATCCGTGTGCAAACTGATGGGGGCAAACCTTCGAACAAGCCCGGTAATTTCACGTTGCTTCATGTTGGATAAGTAAAATATCGGATAAGTAAATAAAATCCATAGTCCCTTTAAATTTTACTTATCCGGGCTTCACTTTAAATTCGTGTTGACCTTTTCAGTCGCTAACACGATAAGTGTCGTCTACAAATTCCTTGCTAGCGATACAGGATGCGTGCACTAGACACAAAGCAAGCTTTGGAACTTTTGTACAGCACCATGGATCTCGACATCATTGAAAATATTCCCAGCACCTGGCGCTTCTCTCATCGGAACATTAAGGGTTCCCGATAATATCGACAAGATCGGCTAATTCCCTTTCGGTTCTAATGTGGATAATGGATAATGATGCTATGCGCACTGTTACTTCAACAGAGAATAAAGGCTGTTCATTTGTTTGGGTCATCGCCATCTGTTGCCTAGTTCATCATTTTGAAAGTAGGCATGTGCGCAATTCGCAAGACGGGGCACACAAAACGCCGTAGCTTCCGTTTTCAACAGTTACAACAGTAGTACAATGAACTCCCAGCTGACCCAATAAATGTCAGTCGTTGTAGGCGATTCCGCCCTAATGAAGACATTCACATGTTAGGTTTGTAAGTCAATTTATTGACGCTGAACGACCAGACAGATTATGTGGTAAGTTTTGCGATACTAGTAGTTTAAAACATCCTTAGAGTAAGCATGCATGTTTAGACTTAGTGACAGGATCAACAGCGTGGATTTCCACATGACTGTTAGAGTGGTGCAGGGGACATAAGAGCCAGGACATAACAGACAGGATGACTATGGAGAAGGGGAAGGTACCCTAGAGGAACGTTGTACCCTCTGATAAAATACCGCTCAAAAAATGGTAGCGCACACCTACACAAATCATGCCCAAAAGCTCTGTTTTGCTATTTTAAAATGTCTACTATTAAATCCCATTTTTCTAGTTAGACTTGCTTTAGTAGACTGGCTAAAGGCTTTAATTTAAATTAACAAATCTCCACTGTCATGGGGCAGGACTAGGGTGTTGTATATTTACATGTATTTTCAGCATGCTATAACATTCTCGTTTTACGTCACTGTGAAGTGAAGGAGAATAGGTGGGCTTCAGTGTACATGTACATGTAATACAATACAAATAACCGTTAGAACGTGGAACATATATCAGACCACACATGAAACAAACGTTAATATATTTCCGGCAACGTGCTTCCATTCGGCGTGTATATAACACCAGGATTCTCTCAGAGTGGTGACATTTAGTTGTCGGTAGTTTAATCTTGCCATGCGCATGTCAGCTTTTACCAGACTTATCCGGCCGATCATTTTCCCCGTGAGATCGCCATCAGCTTTTACTTTAATACTTCCTGTCACAGTCCGAAACGGGGTCTACAGCAGCAGATCAAACATTGGCCTTCGGGGACCAAGGGACTACAATCATACAAAATTGTAATTCTTCCCCAACGGCGTTATCATATTATTTTGTGATGAATGGACCGCTGAAAGCTTCTCCCTGGCACGGATTTGTGGTCACTGGGCGGAATGATGTATCTATACTGAGTTCATAGCTTTGTAAACTGGTGCCAACTCGAAGCATTGGGCAAACAAGGGCAAGCTAGAACATCGTAAAGCATCCTTAAGTCCGGCATATGATGGATGAAGTACTAAGGTCCATTACAAGACTCAGAAGATTCATTTCAGTGTAATGGGCTTTTTAAGTAAGCGGATGTCGGTAAGCTTAAGGTTCTCAAAGTAGGGACATCATGAACACAATGTTACTGTAAGAAGATTTTTGATTTTAACTTTGTATTCTTAAAGTATTGACAGATTTGATACCAGTGAAACAGAAACCAGCTTTGACGGTTCGTCCAATTAGCAAGCTACATGTACTGACATCACATTAAAACTCGAGCTCTTATCAGTGCCAAGGTAGCTCACTCAGTTAATCATTTTTTTGAATTACTAGTACTTTTATGAATCATAGTTTGGTGAAGACAACGTCTCATTCAATTAATCATGCTTTTTTGAGTTACTAGTACTTATTAATGAACCATAGTTAGATGAAGAGAACGTCTTAGATGAAAGCTACTCTTTGTCAGCATTAGCTGAGCTCGCGGGTGAAGAGCCATGTGTCCTAGGTGTAGAACCAGCTGGTTATTATGTATGTCCGTGCAAAGAAAATGCAAATTTACTTATGTAACTGTACGAAGGTCAGAGTGACTTGGTTACGTCAATGTAAGTAACACCTGAAGAGGCAATACAGTAAAGCGTGTACAATTGCATCAAGTATAATTATAATGTTCATCCAGGTTGTCACTGACCGGTTCAGTCGGCTATTATAATCGCTATCTGACATTTATGTGATGATTTGAATCTCTCTCCAATGCAAATGGTGACATTTTACCATCACCTGTACTTATGTACATGTAAGTTGCTGACTAAACTTTTGGAGTTTGAAATAAAATAAAATGTACAAGTCGTCCACCGAACAAGACTAGCTTTCGGGCGTGTTTTAGTATGATCCTCATTTTGCTCTTGGTTTTGTTTACTCTGCCATCTGAGTATTTCCTCGAATTCCTAACTTGTTTTCAGAAGAAGACTATTTGAGCAACTCGCCATTCCTAAATGAATCTTGGGAAAATAAGACAAAATCAGTTTGGGAAACATTGTCAGCGGAGACACAACATGATTATGGAGGAACCCAATTAAGAGAGGGGTCAAACCAAGACGGGTCAACAGAAGGAGGGATTAACCCCAGACTCCCCATGTCACGTTATCACGGATCCTCTGTCGTCGTCAGTGAAACAAAAACTCTGCATCGTGTCCCGCTGGACCAAGACTACCAGACGTTAGTGGATCAGACTAGTCCTTAGTAAAGAAGGCTTTGACCTAACATCAGGTGTCGCCATAGAAAACAGGGCCGTGGCTACCCATACGAATGACCCACATCAAATCGCTGGCTGTATTATCTTAATAGCGAAATAAAGAAGCGAATGAACAATATAAACGATACGACACGTGGCGACAGACTAACAAGGCACAGCTGACAAATGCTGAGAAATAGCTGTACATCCTTGTTCCACGTCACTGCCTCCTGAAATCTGTGTTGATCGGCAGTTTTCTTTGGCAGGCCCGGGTCCGGGTGGTGGGGGGTACATGGGGATACGTGCCGCCTCCCCCCCCCCCCCCCATTTAGCTCGCCCATTAATTTGTCTTTTGTTATGTTAGCAGCAAACCAACCCCTAAAATAATACGAAAACTCGTGACATATAGCGAAAATGCTCCATTTTGCATGTTGATTTTTCAAATTTTTCGAGGGGAGCATGCCCCCGGACACCCCTAGACAATGATATCTTTCGTCAACTATGTTGTGCCCCCCCCCCCCCACTCTTCCCTTTACGCAAATCCTGGATCCGGCTCTGTTAGGTGGAATGTCAGCTGCTTTATTTATGAGTTATCATCCTTAGTGGGACAGTTGTTGATGTAGCTGTGACGAAGCTGGTGTGTGTGGAACATAATTATGGCATGGGTCGGATGCTCAAACTGTATGGTCGCTGTCTCCAAAGCATTGCGAAAAACCAAAATGAACTTTAGTATTTTTAATCAATGCACACACTATTATTCAAACGTTTTTTATGTTTCAGAGGGACAACCTTAAATCAATTTTCAAGGTTAGACATGTAAATAACAGAACCTGCTGCACCTTCAATTATTATGTCTCGCTTTCACAGTCCAGACGATGATTTGCATTGTATTGTAAACTCCGCAATAGAGTTGACCTTTAGCAAATTATTTTAAACGGTCGACTCAGTCGCCTTGAGCTTGCTTCTGTTGTAAACATGAATTGGAAGACGCACAACCCACCTATGTGTTCACAATTGAAGTCAGTTCTTAATCTGTCTTTGACAAAAACAAAGCAATGACTTAGGGTCATTTAAGGACGACTTCAAAGAACTCGATCCAAGCTTTCTGTAGCATATTGACAATCGACGTCATCGCTGTTCGCTCTTGGCACAAACAGCATATTAAATTTTAATACTTGCAAGTTATCATTGCAAGTCTTGAAGTACGTTTAATTACGTTCGGCCTCCGGGTATTATGAACTTCTAAAATTCTGTTTAAATCACGGTCAGCTAGTTTTTTTGTCCTCATCATAATATGCAGTATTGAGATGTGATTCTGCCTCGGACTTTCATTTCGACATCAGTGTTTAAATGCGATACATCCTGCAGCTCTAACACTTAAAATATAACACTTGGGTTAAAGCGTACGATGCTTTATGAAAGCAACAATATTATGGAAACTGACATTTCCGGATTTACAGTGTTGGCAGCGAGCACAAATGACACGAATAAGGAATTCAAGTTCTGGTGAAGCTTTATATTGTGCTTAAAGCCTTGGTTTATGAGCCTGGGGAAACATAAGTGTTGTGTAACTACCAGAAATGCCATGTTTGGGCAAACAGTAAACCTAATTTAAAGCTTTGAACATCATCTAAAGTCGACAGAAGTATTTGCGAATTGCTTGCATACACAATTGCGTTCTTATGAAATAGTTTCGTGATGCCGAATCCGTTTTATTTAGAAATCGTCGTTGAAGTCACCGATGTGCTTCAGGGTTCAACAGAGATCTGCAAGGTCATAACGTGTGTGTAATTTGGTCGTCATAGCGGTGGTTCTGAAACCTTGAAACCTGTACATGTAGGTGACAGTATGACTTAACTGTTGCTGCAGATGCTGCATCGATATATTGTGCAGAAGAGTCATCGCTTTCTCTCCCTATTTGAGATTAGTGAAGCTGTGACAATGTGACAACACGCGGCGATATGGTGATTGAATGCGAAGAGATAATTATACTTTGCGACGAGATAGCGAATGTATACGACGGAAATAACACGCCACGCAAAGCAAGGAAGCGATAACGCTATGCGAGAAAACGACGAAAAGGCGCGAAAAACAGACGAGAAGCAGTCCCGCGCGACGAGAAAGCGATAACGTTCGTAGCAACATTTCGCTTTCTCATCACATGATTTAGCTTTCGCGTCACGTGATATCTCTTGATCGTTTACCGAGAAGAGGATGAGATAGTGGTGACCCTTTCTTGGCAACCATACATGTATATGACGGATAGTGAAACAATACTTTCCGTAGATTTGTACGGAATAGAATGATTTTGCCATATCCAATTTAAGGTGCTTTGACAGATACAGATGCGCAATATAGTACAGTTAAATCGGGATAAGTGAAATAAGGATATGTAAAAAATCCGGAAAAGTAAAACATTTCCTGTGTTACTCCGTGTTGGTGGGAACAAAGTGAGAGATTTTCCGTCTCTCAACTTATATGAGAGATCGCAAATCGAAGCCTCTGATTGGCTGTTTACACCAGTGACCCGGGATCAAGGACCCGAGGTCATGCTGCCGGGACGCACATCTGTAACGCCAAATGAACCCTA
>JAUELE010228978.1:0-12220 GCA_031471655.1 Diodora aspera | reverse complement strand
AACTCGACTTTTTCTGATTCGCTTTAGCAAGGTAATATGAGTGAAAACGAAAATATTTCCTTGCGTGGGAAGATGCATGTACCCTGGATGATCCGTTATGAATGGCCTGTTATTTACAACATATTCATATGTCGAAATTACGACATAAGGTTATGTCGAAATTACGACATAGCTATGTCGTAATTTCGACATAGCATTATGTCGTAATTTTGACATAATATTTTTTTTTTTTTTGCGTGACCCGTATAGGCTTCCGTAGATACTCACAGAACTGAATCGTTGTTGACGCCTGTTGGAAACTAAACCAGGATCTATTCTGATCTTAACGTTATATTATGGACAAGAGGAGACTTCCTGTACAAACTGACTGTTTAAATTGAATTCTTCCGTAAATCAAAATCCATGGGATAAACTCTGGCGTGGAGGTACAGTAGTGAAAAGTCCCATCGGTGGAGATTCTGTCTGTGAGCCCGAAGGTGTTTGAATCTCATGATACCTCCTCTGATATGGCCAGTCGTGGTCGACACAATCTGAGGGGTTCGTTTAATTAAAGATTGACTGTCTCCATGATCTCAGTGACGTCACCAGGGCTGGTGTCAACCCACCCCGCCCTATGGATACCCTTACGGAGTCAGACAAATATTAGGAAAAACAAAACAGAAAAATGCTTAAAATGACACCATTAAATCCTTTAAATTACAAAAATGTCGATAGTCGTCTCGGGATCACCCCTCCGATGGTGTCACTCAGTGCGGTCCGCCCCCCTCCCACAAGTGACGCTTCTTATTATGTGTCACCGTCGAAATATTGCTGTACGTGTACTGTAGGTCGATGTTGACCACTCGTAGTTACTCGTCTCTTTCCGTGAACGGGTGAGGACTCGTATGCCTCTCGTAGCCATTTTTTTATAAGACCCACATCAGTCCAGCGCAAAGCGAGTGCAGGAAGAAACTGGTTTGAAAACTACTGTAGGGAAAGATAACTCTGAATTGTTGTTGCTTTGCATCTTCGCATGATAATATTCGCGGAAAGCGATGTAATTAAATAAATGTTATACCCAAAAAATCATGCAATTTCAGATTTAACAGATGAGCATATTTGTGTAATAAATCGCCATCCAGACAAATCAATAACAAAAACTTTCAATGGAATTATTTTGTTGTATCACCTCTAAACGTGCGCTAATAAATTCGCTTGGTAACACGTAATCCGTAAAGGCCTATATGAAATCGGACACCACCAATTCCGATTGTCATTCCTCCGCCATGCGTTAATTTCTAGCACGTCGGGTCTCGAGAGACATACGACTCCTCTGCCCGGTGACAGAAAGAGACGAGTAGCTGCGATTGTCTCACGTTCGGATATGTCCGTCTACTTTCGGTCAGACAAGAAGAAGACCTCTCACATATAATGTATCGCAATCACAAAAATCGAAAAAAGAAACTGTTCCGGGCGCATTGATAACATAGTAGTAAGTTCAAAATATTCTATTTTAATCGAAGGTATGAATGTTGGTTGCTTATTAAGACGTGAGTTTGTAAATATAATCACAGATTTCTGCGAATAAAGTCGTTAAATGACAAGTGAAGTAGTTTAGTGGTTTGAACTTCATCGATCGACAGTATAAACATAGTAAGGGACACCCCCACACTGTTTCGTGTCTGAGCATGCGCTAATTGGGAAAGAGAGACTGGTGGAAGAAGGTCAGAGGTCAAGTGTGTAGCAAAGGACTGTTGGTGACAAATTGTGTATATGGAGTTTTTCACGTGTATAGCATTTACCTCAAAACTACTCTTGATGCCGGAAAAAGTCAAATAAAGATAACCGCTACATTCAAATGTGGCCTCTCGACTGTTGAATTCAGTCATATACACGGGTTGTAAGAAATGAAAAACGGACAAACATGCTATATCTTTAGTGTATTATTCTTGGTATGTACATAATATTATGTATATTTATCGTTCCAAAAGTCGTTTTTAAAAAAAACCCAATCCAGTGAGTTTATCTGTTGATTATAAGATACAAATGTATATTTTCAATGTCCTTTCATCGTAAACATGGAATTTGGTACAATCTGTTAGAGGTTAAGAAAAGAATAAAGGGTGAGGTTGGCAGTTTTTTGGACTCTGTGACACAACGAACTGAATGGAGCATAACGGACGATGTCAGCAATATGTAAGAATATATCAGGACATAGAGTCGATGTCTGAATGCCTTTTTGGAACATCTAGCCATTCATGATACTAACTGTATAGCGAAAGTCGATAACATTGTATGACAGTAAAATTATATATACAGTAATGTTCCTCAAATTTAGCAGCCTTTTCCCTTTAAGTAAAATGCATTAGTTAAGTGAGTTGGCCTCGTGCAGCGAGCGTAGGTCAAGTGCATGCGAACGTAAGCAACGTCGAACCCGAAAGTAGTTGGATGGGTGATCGGCTGGCGTTGAAAGCGTCTAGGCTTTCAATTGTTCGCCCCTGCCTCGCACTGAGATGCTGGCAAGGTCAGTGGTATCAGTTTGGGCAAGTGGCTTTGCTCGTAAATTACCTCAGTCGAGCCAGCTGAAACTGGGTACTGGTCCTCCATCAGAAGCGTTGTTAACCTTCTGGCACCTAGAAGCTCCTTGGGTTAACCAGGGTAATAATGCCGAGCAAGCTATATATTTCTGTGTAACAATACGAAAAAAACCCAAAAATAGTATCGAGAGACAAGAGAGACAAATAGTACCCTAGAGACAGCTTTCTCCATCAAACCACAAGGGCTTCAAATAGACCACACAGTAACTTGTACAATGGGTTATCGGACACCTGTTAATCGTTTCAACCAAACACGTCTTCTATTTTTTCCCATGAAGAACCATTCATCTGTGGTAGTTTCTCTCTAACTTTGACAGGTACTGACATAAACGTTGCCATAAACTGTAAGCGATCTGTTCTAAACATACAACTAAGTTCTGCAATAAAGTTGCCGATGACAGAAACGGTTCACTCGGGAATTCATTAGGTGATGATTGTTTTCAGGCACGCAAGTGTGTTGTAAAGTAAGGAGGCATACAATTTATGTAAAACTATTTGCATATACTACTTTAATAAGTTGTGGATCGAATGTCGAGGTTGTACTGGGAATAACGTGCAGGCCACAACCCAAAAAACAACCCTTAATCATCCTCATTCGTCGTCATCTTCATCATCATCATCTTTATTACGCCAAGTTAGGAGATTAGATTGACATTATATGGAGAGAAAGATTAATATGTAAGGCATTGTTAATAATGATAAGTAGCATCATCGTCATCCTTATTTCCTCCAAGTTCGGAGATTAGATGAGCATTACATTATAAAACAGAAGACATGTACATTATACGGAGAGAAAGAATAATATGTAAGACATTGCCAGTAATCATCATCATCATCATCGTCGTCGTCGTCTGTATTTCCTCCAAGTTATATGACATTAGATGAACATTATATCATAAACATAAAGAAGACATGCACATTATAAAGAGATAAAGATTAATATGTAAAGCGTTGTTAGCAATCATCATCATCATCGTCGTATGTATTTCCTCCAAGTTATATGACATTAGATGAACATTATATCATAAACATAGAGAAGACATGAACATTATAAGGATAGAAAGATTAATATGTAAGGCATTCATCCTTATCATCATCATCATCATCTATATTTCTTCCAAATTAGGAGATTAGATGAACATTTTATCATAAACATAGAGAAGAAATGTACATTATAAGGAGAGACAGATTAACATTTAAGACATTGTTAGGTACCATCATCGTCATAGTCATCTGTATTATTAGGAGATCAGATGAGCATTACATTATAAAAGAGAAAAAACGTGCACATGAAATGGAGAGAAAGATTAACATTAAGCCATTGTTAGTAATGGTTAAATTACTTTATGTACACACAGATATATCAGCTGGTGTTGGTTACATATTTGGCTCTAGCTAATCCTCGTTGGCAAGCGGACATGGCAAAGACAGCGCACATATTGTAAAGCCATACTTTGATCTCAGGCTCGGTAAAGGAAGCATGAGGCCGCCCAACTTCATATACATCACTTTTATATAATAACTAATCCAGCTGTTTGTGCATGGAATCACTGACGTCTGAGTTTACTGAAGTGATTACTGAAGAACATGCCTCTTCCGGTCAGTAACTCGCCAACTCATTTTCTAAAATCGAGAGTTGTAACAAACCCTGTAACAACCCATTGTAAAAGGCATTGCACCACTTGAACATCTGTTGCAGTGCCGAATTGAGAACCTAAGTCTAGAGAAGCTTCCAACCCAAGAGTGAGGGATTCTTGAGAGTATTTTGACAAGTTCCTAATTTGGCACTGACGTGGTCTCTCAGTCCTTGATAGGCTTAACAAAAATAGAACCTAATGTAAAAGACAACTTAATAAGAAAGATAGGGAAGGTATTGCAGTAAATCGTATCTTGCCGACATGAAGGGATGTGCTTTCCTCTGTACAAATAGCTTCATTCTTTTATTTTCTGCACCAGGTTTTCCTGACATTAATGTTACACGAAATATTTGACATGGCATGCACTGATGTTCCTTTTAAGATGTAGTATACTGATATATCTATATGATACGCAACTTAAATTGGTAGTCTAGTAGTGTCGGAAGGATCAGTTGGTTTTCGGCACCATGCTATTTCTTTTCAATACATATAAATAAACCTGGGACAAACCGACATGAGTGTCTTTGCGTTGGAGACCATACTTTCTTAAAATTAATTCAGTTGAAAACACAACATCTGAATCTAAGTAAACTGAAATTTTATGAACACGAAACTTTCGTTTACAACAAACACCAGTCACACCTTAACATTTGCATTCTTCAGTAATTATTGAACCCTCGACACAGTAATGGATGTCCTGACATAGAGAAACACGCAAATGACCTAATAATTTCAGTGCCATGATTTCACGTAGTAACATACATGTACGGCCCCAGTAACCCCCTATGCTTGTTCCAGAAGGCACCACAGGGATAGCTGCCCCATCACTTATCCCATTCGTTTCTTTGTAAGCAGGCCACTATGTATTTATCTCGAGCATCCAGTTGCGTTCCTACTGCAAGAATACACCCGTGATAGAAAATATCAACTCAACATGACTCCGTGAATGCATGAAATTGTAAACATCATTCTGTATCTTTATTACTATCAGGATCTAGTGCACGGTAGACTGGACGTCAAGCTCCAGAAGAGCACACCAACCACTTTGGCATCAACGAGGTTTTGCGAGTGTATGGAACAAATCCCTCTTGAGATTGTAAATGTAGACGATTCTAGTAATCTTTGATGATAATACACAGATCTCGTGTCAGTTGTATGAGTGAAGCAAACATTTATGTAAACTTTCGGATTTCGATCACATCCACTGAAATACACACGCTAAAGTACCCTGGCTGGCAATTCAGTACAAAATAATCCATTCTCGCTCGTTACTGGCTTGAATCAATTGGATAACCTACACGGCACTGGTACTTAACATTTTATTCAGAGCATGATCATTCTTTCTGTTAAAGAATGGCCGTCTTTGTATCGCACCACAAGAATAGGCTTTGGCAGAGCTACGAATATTGAAGAAGGTTACGCAGCAGGTTGGTCGGCATGGTGCCATATCCAAGGCCGGATCAATGCATGAAGGATGTATGTTACATGAGGAGCCTAGCCGGAGGGAGTTGTACAAGAAAGGAGTCAGTCAGCCGATTGTTCCATTAGTCTTTACATTGATCTGTCCACCTTTGTTGTTTTTAGCGAGACCGACTTGGTATGGTAAGCAAACAACCAAGTGTGAGGTGGACAATGCCAAGAAGCCTATAGTGCATAGCCAATGTTTCGCCGTGAATGAAGTGCATGGTCTTGCTTTTTTGTAACTGCATTGTAGTGGAAAGTACAAAAAACGAGATAAGATGAAGCAAGAAGGAAACACGGGGAACAGAACAGAGATGAACTCGACAGTAATGACAGTATCACGGCCCATTCTGGATGTGAAGCGAGTTAAGAAACGTCGAGTCCAGAGAGTAATTGGATGGGTGATCGGCTGGCGTTAGAAAGGGTCTTCAAGAGTTCGCTCCTGCCTCGCACTGATACACTGACAATGTGGTGGTGTCATATGATTTCTTTTAAATCAGTCTCTTTTACAGTCGTAATGAAAAGCATATTAAGTAGACGTCAGTAATACCCAATGTATCCTATTAAGTTGATAAAATGATCGGACACCATTCCCTCAATAGTTCAGTTTTAATAGTTTACACCAATATTTTGTGATCATAGTGTATCAGCGTGAACATAGACACGTCCACACTCGCATTGTTACTGCATTTGAGCATTTATAACCAATATTTGCAAAATTTACAACAGAATTTACAAAATATAACATGATTTTTTTACAATATCCAACTAGTCTCTTATTTGAGAAGCGAAAAATAATATTGACTTTATCTGCACGTAAAAATATAGCAACACATAATAGGTGAACTTTGTTATGAATACCAAAAGAGAAGGCTTTGCATGACTTTGTAGTCATGTTCAGTGCAATGATTATGGTAAGTTGCCAGTGATCCAATATATCGTTTATATTTTCCCCTTGTGAACAACCAATAAAACAAATGTGGAAATGGGGAATACAATTTCTCGAGACTGCAAAAAGTAGCACAAGATTTACCATCTTCTGATAAATCTGAAGAAACATTTTGCTTGAAATCGAGTCACGCAGATAAACCCAAAGGACCTTTATGTGTGAGAAACATTCTGCTGAATATTCAGTGCAAGGGTAGTGCTAATTTCAATGAATAATTCGACTATATTTTTACTTTTTTCCTTGCAGGAAATTCCGAAGATATTCATGAAAGGTTCTTTTGGTCATTGTTTAGGAAGTTGGTCGCTGTCAAGATGATTGATCTACTCGTCTGCTTTGTCTTTTTCTGCTTCAGTTTAACTTGCCTTTTCTTCTCCTGTTTCTTCTTCTTCAAATGAGACTTCTTTAGCATAACATGTTCTTTCTTTCTTTTTACTTTTATTTCAGTTCACTTCAGCGCCCTTTCCATCCTTGAAATCCTCGGTATATATGACTCCGCCAGTGTCTCCGTCATTTACTCAGGATTGTCGAGGTCGGTGTTTTGACCAATCATAGAGGCGTTTACATTCCACTGGTAGATTAAGGATCCTATCATAGCGTCTCTCCCAGCACTCGGCGAAGTAAAGACATGCGCTGCTGTCAAGAGTTACTTCCTTTGTTAATTCATCTGGTGTAGTCCATATAGCACATCTGGACTCTCCACATACAGAAAACGATAATCGTGATGAGAAGTGAATCCAGGGCAAATGACAGAGGCACTGACGGAGTCGTAAATACCCTTGATTTCGTGGATTTGCCCTTTCTTATCTTTTTGTGGCTTATTTTGAGACAACTTGAGGATGACAATTTCCTCCTTCATCTACTGTTGGCACTGACTAATCTTGACGTCATATCATGACAACTGGTCTCAAATTTAATTATATGTTTTGTACTTATCTCCAGGCGTGAAGGGTAGAAAAGGCTACAACTAACTGAGTAAAAACACCGCATACCCTTTTCAGTGTTGTAAAGTTCGCTAGATTATGACAAAAGCTTATTCATTTATTGTATTGCGGTTGAATGCAGTTTGAGGTTTTGGCGTCTATGTAATTGTACTCTTTTAATGCGAGTGGTAAGTTGGCGGATCTCGTTTCAGTGTAGCGTGTTCATGTATATTTCTGTTCTTGAACAACATTACAAAAATTGCGTACTGTAAAAATTTGTGCATCCATGTTTTTGTTGTCCAGAATGCAGTATTGTACTGTCTGGTAAGTTCAGACAGATCGACAGTTTGCTTCAATATTCAGGCCATATGGCCAAAAGTACATAACACGTTACAATAAAGAGCATCATCAATGTAGTGCATTGTAAATTATATTTAAGAAGATTTAAAGAATGTCCTTTTAGAAATAAGGTAAGTTTAAAAATATATATATATATATATAAATACTTTGGCTACTAACATGTTCTGCAAACGTTTGCGCTTTTATAAAACTATGGGCGAATAAATCCTATGAAGGACAGATCACAAGAAAGACGAATTCATCTTCATTAAGACCTAAATCACATTTATTGCATAAGATTAAAGATGCGTCAACATGGGGATTGAACCGTTTTTGAACAATATTTACCTAATGAGTTGAACATGGAAATTTACATAACATTTTAACCAGGTCTTTCTGAGGTGCTGGATTTGCAAAATACTTTTCCAGTTCAAGAAGTGATTTAACATGTGCATAATCTTTAAGAAACTCTTCATTCAATATCGGATCATGCCACAACTGATACTGTATATCTCTGCACCTTTGCTTAAAGATATTAATAAATAAGTCAACACCTTCGCAATCTTACACATTGAAATTACTTTTTTTGCAACTGGTAAGTTTACTGTCCACGGAAGACAGGCCACGAGCTAAAATATAGGTTTTCATTGAATATCCACATTTAGCTATAGATATTTGATGTACCCGTAAACCTAGAAAATCATATCTGGCGACGTCATGGTTTGTAAGCTAGTATTACTCATTAGACGAACAATTTTATATAAAGCCAAGGTAGTCGTTCCAGTCAACCACATGTTCTCAGGAAAGGATACAGGCGCTTTGTGAGGGTGGTTCTCTCTTAAATATATATGTTTTACATGAAACGACAACGATTACAAAGCTAATATATACTGACGTGCAAAAGAAACGACGTCAAATGATTTCAATTATTTTACCTTTACGTCTTTGTGTCATAGTTGGTCAAAAGGATGCTTGGATTTCAGTGAGTGTAATTTGATTGCTATCATGTCATGTATAAGATGTCCTAATCTTGAAGGGATCTATTGCATATCCAACGCCTTTGTGAATGTATTCAGTAGTCTTTCAATATCTTAGTATCGTTTCTTTTGCACGTCAGTATATATGGGTCGGCTTAAGTACTTAACAATCTAAAGGAAGTATATTTATGTTTCATTGAATCAGTCTCATGTTTAACTGATCCTTCTGTTCGCCCAGATCCGTTTAAACCATGTCCAGCTAAGTAAGGAATCTGCAATGCTGCAGGCTCGTTAGACTAACATTTAGTCCCAGAAATAACCTTAATCTTCAAAATGATGTTGATAATACCCCCCAAAATAATAAACTCAGAAAAGGAGCCCAGAGATATTCCTATTTTCTAGCCTAGAGCTGAGAATTCCTAGACTTGCTAAATATCTAGACTTGGGCAGGCTCCATTTTTTTAATGCTCTAGGGTCGGGAGACAGACTACAGGCATTTAGGTTATCTTTTACAGTCTAACATAATATTTTAAAGCAGCGTCACTAACAAAAGTAACATATAAAACAATGTTACAATGAATGCTATCTTCTTACGTGTTGGCAAAGGTCGGTTCAGGAAACATTTGTCAGTAGCCCACGTTTACAGAGTCGAATGAAAGGATATGAAAGTATAATTATCTAAAAGGGACGACTGACACTACAGCCAACCCGAGGCATAGAAAGCATTGTACTTTGTAATGGTTCCATTCCCTTTGTATGCCTTGGAAATCATTTAAACCCTTCTCTTGACAACTAGTTACTGCTTCTCTGCGCCAGAGACTTGGCTACTTGGCACGCTCTGGTGCGTGTCTGGGGATGATGTGTGTAAAAGACAATAAATCAGCACAGTTTACACTAGTGGACTGACAGTAACATTCAGAGTGGTAGAAATGTTGTGTGAATAACCATTGTTCCAAACAAAGTCTCTTCTTTTGAGAGGTTTTTGGAAATATTGGTGAATCATGTGAATTAAGTAGATTTGTTCAAAGGATTTTAGTTTAGCATACGAAACTTCTTCGATTGATGTTTCTGGAAATTGAGGAAATCAGTTCTGTTGATTTACAGCCTTGTCATAATTATTTAGTAGCTAAATATTAAAACATGAACTAAAACGTCTAAAACGTATATGTGCGATAGTTGGTTTATAATCTAGGAAAGTCTAGCAAAATAAGTGTATTTATTATAACACTTCAAATCAGAAGAGAGTTTTAATTATCGGCGAGTAAAGATCTAACAATATCCTGTTATCAAATACATTTTCAGATTTAAAGATTTAAGTTTCTCACACAGTGGGAGACGAGCAAAAACGGTCACAGTATCAAGGACGTGAAATAAGATTAAAACACAAAATAAATCCCTCATGACAAAGCTAAAAATAACAACACAAAGTAATAATGTGTGACACACTGAGTGACAATAATAATGAAGCGTCGTATTTAGCGCTAAACCCACGCCCATGGGACAGAGTCTTACTTGACTGACAGACAACAATATGTTGCTATTGATACGTACAAGACAAGTGCTACAAAGCTGGTGTTCCACAAGGATCTGTCTTGGGACCCCTGTTTTTTACTTTGTATACATCCAGGCTTGAGGATACCGTCCGATCTTTCAATCTACAATTCTACTTGTATGAGGACGACACCTAACTCTACCTCTTGAAGCCTTTAGTGCCGTCCTCAGCAGAAGATGCCTTCTCCAGAATTGAATCATGTATTGCAGCCATCAAAAAATGGATGACATCACGTTACCTCAAGTTAAATGGTGACAAGACAGAGTTCCTTGCTCACCTTGTCCATTGACAGTCACACCATCCTTCCTAGTAGGGAAGCCAGAAACCTTGGTATGATCTTTGACTCGCAGAAGATCGTACGTTCACATACGTAAGATCGGACTTTTCAGGAAATACATCGACGAAGAGACGGCCATATCACCTGTGTATGCGTTTGTGGTGTCACAAATAGACTACTGCAACAGTCTCCTGGTTGGGCTTTCACAGCGTCTGTTGAAAATGCTAAAGAAAAGAGCTGTGTGTCAAACGAGAAGGCATGACCACATCACACCTGTGTTACAGTACTTACACTGTGTCTCACCGGATCAAATATAAAATTATTCTAGTTACTTTCAAATGCCTACAGAACAGAGCCCCAATATATCTCTTAAATATTGTGATCAATCTCTATTAGAGATACCATCCAGTAGGACACAGAAATATGGAGACAGCGCAGTGGCAGGTCGTCAGTTGTGGAACAGTCTCCCACTCCATCTTAGATCTGTTAGTGACTATAATGTCTTCAAAACATCTCATAAAACACACCTGTTTATGAACGCTTTTCCTGTCTGACATTTTTCAGAAACCTAGAGTTGGTTGCTTAGCGCTACTGAGCAGCCTTGTTGAATAATGGCGCTTTATAAGTGTTCATATGATGATCATGATAAATTCCTGTCACTGTTTTGTACTATTTATCGTACTACGTGCTTTGTACTATTTCTAGACATATTTGCTTTCGCTCGGTACGCGTGGTGTGATCGATGTATAGAGTACATTACGCAGCGGTTTTCAAACATATTGTTATTTTTGCAAATTTGACTGGGGTTTTTTTGCACGCTTCGTTTCAATTTTGCTTGCGTTTTTACCGAGTGCTTTACGCAAATACGCATCTTACTTGGAGCTCTGCGATGTGTTTTACTGCAGAGTTTTGGACTTTGTGAGAGTATCTTGTCTGAAAAGGGATCTAAAACGAACCAAGTCCTTATGCAGCATTTTTAGCCCTAATCAGAGCAATTGTGCAATTGTGATTCAAACGCCCCACCGTGCACAAAAACACAACAAAAACTCCTGCAGGATGCCAACACAACTGCGTGACACCAATTATACAGTTATCCAATGGGACAACATAATTATGTCAATAAATGAAGCTCTAACCTTGTTCGAATCCTCCTTTCCAAGACAGAAGTTCTTTCCCATAACATTTAACATCATGTTTATATCAATCTATCAATACCAGACGATTTATCAGCTTTGAACAGTTTAACTGCTTTTACAACATCCTCTTTAGTTATAGCTTGAGACAGCGTATATCTTAACTCGCATAATCCTCACAGATTTCAGCATCACGATTTGTTACAAAGCTAGAAACATAGTCATCAAATACTAATCTTGGATTATCTGCTTCTCAGTGAATTACTGAAAGGGATTAAGGACCGTAAATCAACACTTTGGCAAAAGAAAGTATAAGAATTTTGCTCAAAATATGTCAACGTGAGCAAACTGGTATTAGGCTAACAACGAATCGCCCAACCCGACAAAACCATTCTCCAT
>JAUELE010228967.1:0-12220 GCA_031471655.1 Diodora aspera | reverse complement strand
TTGAGGAGATAATGGGGCCTCTGGAAGTGCTCCATCAATCTCTATGGTCACATACTCTGTGAGCCGGGAGTTATTGCCATCAGCCTCCATGTCGGACTCCACGATGAGCGGAGCTTCAGTGGTGACATCAGGTACACACTCTGAAGGTTGTAGATCCTCAGAGATTGGCTCAGTAGAATGGAACGGAGCTGCCTCAGGATTCAAGTGTGAGTGGTGTGGTGCTCGGGGAGAGCCACCTGCCACAAACTTAAGACAGTTTTCCTCATCTGAGCTGGTATCAGGGGACTGTACAACTGGGTTGTCCCTTCTAGGTGCTGTCCTTGACCTTGTGATGGGCCGCCGTGGATGATTTGGCTGCTCCGGTTCCATATCCATTGGTATTGTTCCAATGGGGAGTAACAGATTCCGATGATAGGTCTTTGTTGGTCCACTGTCATCTTCAGGCCGGACAACATACACAGGTGATGTGCCATGCTGCCGGTCGATGACGAAGACTCCCGACTTCCATCTGTCTGCTATCTTATGTTTACCTCTGATGCCCACATTTCTTACTAGGACCCTATCTCCTGGTTCAAGTGTTGCAGCACGGGCTTTCTTATCATAGTAGCCTTTATTGCGTACAGCTGACTTTTCAGCGTTTTCACGGGCAACTTCAAATGCAAACTGGAGTTTGTCTCGGAGATCCCTGACATATTGTTGTGGTCCTTTTGCGCACCTCTTGTCAGGATCGGTGCCAAACACCATGTCTACAGGCAATCGTGCATGACGACCAAACATCAGGTAGTACGGCGAGTATCCTGTGGTGTCATGCACAATACAATTGTATGCATGTGCCAAAGGGCCAACATATTTCCTCCAATCTTTCTTCTGGCTGTGATTAAGTGTCCCCAGCATATCAAGGAGAGTCCTGTTCATTCTCTCTGTTATACCGTTGCACTGTGGGTGGTAGGGAGATGTTCTGATCTTCTTGATTCCCGCCATATCACACAATCTCTTGATTACCTTAGACTCAAAGTCTCGTCCTTGGTCAGAGAGGAGATGCTGAGGGTATCCATAGTGACAGATTAAATTTTCCCACAGAGCCTTTGCTACAGTGCCAGCCTTTTGATCCCGGGTTGGTACAGCAATGGCATATTTCGTAAAATGGTCAGTTATGACGAGGATGTTTTCATAGCCACCTCTGTCTGGTTCCACAGTGAGGTAATCAATACATACTAACTCAAGGGGAGAGGACGGTAGTATCGATTCCAATGGAGCTGTTTCCTTCCTTGCCTTCCTTCTGATGCATCTTTCGCACTTCCTACAGTAGGTTTGGATAGCAGTTGCCATGAATGGCCAAAAGAATCGCTGTCTGGCAAGTGATAGTGTACTTGTATTGCAGGGATGGCCAACTTGATCATGAACTCCTTTCATAGCCTCCTTCCTGTTCTGCTTAGGCACAACAAGTTGCTGTCGGTCGATGCCTTTGTCATCCATCACCATCCTGTATAGCACTCCATTGCGGATAACGAGCTTATCAATTTCTCTCACATAAACATTGAGCTCTGAGCTTAACTGATTCTTGGAGAGCTTATCCTGACTTGGTTTTGATCTGATGAGAGATATGATCTTGCTGATATCTGGGTCTTGTTGCTGTAGAGTTTTCCAGTCTTTGGTTTCTATTGGTATATTATCACAGGTTGGTGGTGTGTCAAGATGATCAGGGACAGCTTGCACTGAACAAGCTAATGTTTCAACAAGGCAGGGTCGTTGTGATGATGTTACAACTGAGGTGTAAGCCAGGCACTTTTTCTCTGATCTTGTTGCAGGGACGGTATTCTGTTTGCTTGCTAATGAAGGATTTATACCATGGTATTGCAGCACAGCCTTAACAGCACTGGATGGGCATTCAACACGGGGAGCATTCAATGGATTCAGGGGAGATGTTCTTTTCATGAGCCAACTGATCCTTTCTTGATCCTGCATAAACTCTTGATCTGCATCCTGAGATCCCTGAGGCAGGCGACTGAGAGCATCAGCATCCGTCATATTTGCTCCTGGTCGATACTTGATATCAAAATCATAGGCTGCAAGAGCTGCAAGCCATCTGTATCCCATGGCATCAACTTTAGCTGATTTCAGTACATATGTCAGAGGGTTGTTATCTGTCACTACGGTAAACTTGGTTCCATACAGATAGTCACGAAACTTGTCTGTGACTGCCCATTTGAGGGCCAAGAATTCCCGTTTGTGTGCCGGGTAGTTAGCCTCACTCTTTGATAGTCCCCTACTGGCGTAGGCAATAACCTTCAGTTCTTTGCCTTGCTGTTGGTATAGGAGTGCTCCTAGACCTGTTCCACTGGCATCGGTGTGGACTTCAATAGGTGCTGAGAGGTCGGCATAGCCTAATACAGGTGATGTCGTTAGGCGTTCTTTGATGGTTTCAAAAGCTTGTTGACACTCTTCGGTCCATCTGTCTCCAAGTGGTGTCTTCAGAGTGAGGTCATCTTTCCCAGGTGTTCTTCCAAGTCTCTTGAGGGTCTTTCTTGGGACATAACCAGAAGTCAGTGCATTGAGAGGTCTACAGAGAAGACTAAAGCCCTGCACAAACCTCCGATAGTACCCCGCGAAGCCCAAGAAACTCTTCAGTTCACCCATGTTCTGTGGGACAGGCCACTCTTTGACGGCTGCAATTTTCTTGGGATCCGGTGAGAGTCCCTCTTTTGTGCAAACATGGCCGAGATGTGTCACTGACGTCTGAAAAAATCTACATTTTGCTGGATCCAGTTTGAGCCCGTACCTTTGGAGGCGAGCGAGAGTTCGGAATAGCCTTTCCTCGTGGGTTGCAACATCCTTGGCGAAAATGATGAGATCATCCATATACACGACAAGCTCCTTCAAGTTCATATCGCCGACACATCTTTCCATTAAACGTTGAAAAGTGAGAGGACTGTTGACCAATCCCATACTCATTCTGGTATATTCAAACAAGCCGAGAGGACATACAAATGCAGTGTATTGAGCTGATTCTTTATCTATGGGCACAGCGAAAAATGCAGACTTGACGTCCAGTTGAGTAAACCATGCCGAGCCGTGGAGAGCCGCAAATAAATCTTCAACTTTCGGAATGGGGTATGAGTCACGAATCGTCCGGGAATTGAGTTTCCGGTAATCCACACATAGCCTCAGCGCTCCCGACTTCTTGCGCACAAGCACTATCGGACTAGCAAAGGGACTTGATGAAGGCTTAATGATTCCAGCATCGATCGACTGTTGGATGTGACGTCGTGCATCCTCAAAATCCTGAGGTCGAATGGGACGAGCTCGTTCGCGGAATGGTGTGGTGTCGGTTAACTTGATGCTATGTTCAGCTTCCTCTGTTCTACCAATGTCAAAGTCGTGAGTTGCAAAGACATCTTTCATTGCTCGCAATCTCCGAATAACTCTGCGACGATCCTCTTCTGGCAACGGTGAGTCACCAAAATCAAAGTCAACAGTCGGTTCATCAGTTGTGCTGTCATTGTTTACTCGAGTGCTTTTACAGTGCACACCAGAAGTGCTGTCATCTGTCTTGATTTTATCAACCATCCAGTTGATGGGTGTGGTCGAATGAGGCAAGTATAAGTCAGCAATTGATCGGCGTGGACTGATTAACACATCAGTTGATGATGTGTTGTGCACAAGCACCTTAACTCTGCGGAGGTTGGAAGAAGATGAGATAACTGCATTCTTGACTTGAAGACCTGATCCATAGATAGAGTTGTGAGATTCACATTCTTGTAGCATGACTGTCTCAGCTGACCTGGGGATATGGACTTTTCGTGCTGATCCTATTAGTTCAACTGTTTGTCCAGCAGGGATATTGACGGGCTTCCTAGCATTTAATCGGACTGCGCCAAGACGACCCGCTGGATCTTGTACCATGCTACTGTAGATATGGGCTACTTCACTTCTCAGAGGTATAGAGCATGAGGATGGCTCCACTCCTCTACTTTGACATTTTCGAGCAAGGGCACAGAAGGTGTTGGTCCCAACAATAACTGGCAGGTCCGCTGAGAAAGAAGTATCAGGACATATGAGAGCAAGAGTAGTTGCTTCTTGGGATGTTCCTACAATCTCCTTTGGCACTGATATCCTCACACGAATAAATCCTTCGAAGGACACTGGCTGGTCTCCTGCTCCATCTACTTTCAACTGGGTACCTCTAAGGCTCTCTATTGGAATATGAGCAAGGTGTTTGTTGTAAAAGGATCTGCAGATAGTAGTCACTTGAGACCCACTATCCAACAGACCGGTGCAAGGGAGACGTTCTATCCTTATCGTGGATTCGCATGCTGGGCCAACCAGAGCTTGTATGGCATCCTCCTGCGATTCTTCCTTGGGAGCTTTACTTGTTGACACATAGCATTGTGCCAAGGTGTCGTCTGGACCTACAGTGACAGAGTTGTGTCCCTTATTCTTCAGTTGGAGGCAGATCCATCCATTCTTGTCAACATTCGCTGACTGAATCACGAGGCCGGCTGGGAGCTGCTGGCCTGTTGTCCTATGTATCTTTACCTTACCAACTGAAGAGGACAATGAGCAGGTAGTGCTACCTCTGAGCTCCATAGTCTCTCCAGCCGGTAAACTGATACGACAATTCTGGCGCAAACAGACTGAACCAATTGGTCTCATGACATCAGATGATTTGCTGGTGGTTTGTGTCATTTCGGTAGTGGGACGTTCTTCTGTGAAACTCTTTGTTGGTCTCATTTGGGATGCAGGAACTTGTTTGTTCAAATGCTTTTTCTGCTTGGTGGTCCTGCTGCCAAATGCTTTGTCTCTTGCCTGTAGCCGTTCAAAGACAAGGTCTTGGTTTGCATCTGACCTGCAACTTTGTCTGGAATGGTCATAACTGCCACAGTTGTGACAGAACCTCTTTAGGTTGTGTTTCCTTGACTTTTGTTGACTCTGGCAAGAGGCAGGACCAGTCACATTTCTTTGCTGCATCGGCTGAGAACGAAGAGCTTTCACTTGCGAAGTCAGCTTTGCGAGGTCTGACAACAATCTAACTAGGTCAGGCGAGGAACTTTGCACCTGGCTGTGGGCCTTGGCTGAACTGTGAATTTCTCTGCCAAGGTCAGATGAGGTCAGGGCTTGGCTGTGGACTTGACTTGATTCAAACATGTCATCGTCCATTTCCACTTCCTTCACTGCCTGTATGAGCTCTGTAAGCTTAGGTGAGGAACCTTTGGGGAATCTGGAGCTGATGTGGTTGTAAACAGTTTGATTCCTGTTTGTAGACCGAAACTGTTTCAGTCTGGCAGCATCCATCTCATCCTTCTTGATCCCTCTCTTTTCGAACACTCTTTGAAGTTCTAACTCCAGACGAATCAAGTATTCTGAAGGCTTTTCACTGGATTTGGGTTTCAGTTGAAAGAACTTGACAAGAGCGTCCACTCCATCACTAGAGTCTCGGTAGAATGTTTGCAGGTGGCATACAATCTCTTCTGCCGAGGAGTAATTCCCAAGCGCCAGGGCGATATCAAAGGCTGGTGATTGAAGGCTGGCCAGTACTCGTTGCCGTTTTCCTGTTGCTGTCATAGTCGGATCGTCTGAAACAATCTTAGCTTGTCTTGCCCAGTCTTCAAAGCAGACTTCACCATTCTTTAGGGGCGTGGCACCTGAAAACGTTTTCAACTTGAAGAATGTGGAAGGTGGGTACTCCCACTGTAGCAAGACAGGCTGAGGTGTTACATCTGAGACTGTTGTGTTGCCAGTGGTCGACACTGGCTGTGATGCGCCGGCATTGGTGTGGGGACCGGCCATTTCCTGGGTAGAACTGTTGGCAGGACTGTCAGGGGAGACAGGTGCTAAGCTTGGTGATGGCTGACTCTTCAAGTGGTCAATAAAACATTTCATCATTGAGGCCATCTCTGCTTTCGCTGTCTCTGCCTGGGCCGATACCAACAGCTTCACATCATCGATGGTCACAGGCTTGTGGTCATCCAACATCTCGTTGATCTCCGAGGTGGTAATTTCTGTGGCCATCTTATAGCTATTTAGCAAAGTATTTCTCTGCAGTATGACTGTGACATGAAAGCATATTGAGCGCTATCAACACAAATGTCCCACGTTGGGCGCCAATGTAAGACTTGTGGAAATCGTGTACTTATGCTCGAAATCCTTCTCACGGTTTTGAGGTATGGGCAAGTGTGTTACGCAAATCCTTATCAAGTCACAACACAACACTGCATTGAAATTTACTATAGCTATTTATTTGGTGCAATTATCACTGGCAATCGTTGACAGACGGGCCCGTGTATCTATAAAGGAAATACAAAAGCTTTAGCTCGGCACGTCTGTAGAGGTCGGCTGCCAGGAATAAGAGAGATATATAAATATGAGGTGTGATGATGCTATTTAATTAAGATAAAACATATTTTATTGTATTTGAATTAATATACTTTTGGGATAGATGTTATAGGATTACATTATAGCCAAATAGAGTATAAAAGCCAAATGCAATGAATATGAAGAGGAGCATCATCAAATCTCTATTATAATGACATAATGCATAGTCAACCAGAGCTGAATGTGGGAATCATTTAAAGGTAAGCCTACAACACCTAAATGCGGTGGATAAGAATGCAAGTCCGAAAGGAACACTACTATTTGTGTTCATAATTTGGACAATTTAGAATACCGGTATTTATATGTGCTGCGACAGGCATTATTAAAGTCCTGTATGTAATAGCAGCAATAAAGGAATGGGATTGAATATGTTGGCTAGCTACGCTAAACCAGGGAGGTTAGCACCAACAAGGTAACTCAATTCCCATTTGACATCCCGCCTTGAGATGCCAGAAGTTAATTTATGATTAGTAAATTAATATTTTACTAAAACATAAATAAGAATTTTGGCTACCAAAAATACATATGAATTATGTAATAGTTATGATTCCAAAGTCAGCTTAAGGATGATGGCATAAGGAATACAAACATGAATAAATATTCAGAATGAGTAACATTTGCACAACAGTAAATTAACTGTAACCTTGATACAACAATCTATTGTACTGCACTGATGCAATGAATATGATCAATAGTTATAAATAAACAATGATACGCTTAATGTATATAAAAGTGAAGTTTGGAGATTACTTCCAAACTAATAAAACATGTGAGAAATTATCTAGAATCAGTATACCGTAACTGTATTTAATTAAGTGAGCTAGACAATACAGCCTTTGTGGTCAGTGCTAATTAATTGCATGTGTCTGCCCAGAGCTGACCACATGCTTGCAGAACAAAGACAATGGCCGAAACAAAGGAAGTGACCTAGGAATTTAGAATAACCTTATTTAAAGTTTATGAAATGAATTCTAGAATGGAAACGACTTAATATTTGCAATTAGGAATTTGAAGTAAATGAAATTTTGACGTTGAAACAAATGAAGTTACGAAAAAGTCGATTCGAAAGTAAATCTGATACAAAAGTGGAAAAAATAGTAATTGATAACTAGAAAACTTTAGATAAAGAAGTTTATAACAACAGGAATGTTTGTTCCATTTGAATGCATATTTCAGTTAAACTTGCTTTAACAAATGCATTGCAAGAACTAAAGTTCCCGCCATTTTGGAAGCACATGGCATTGGTTCTTTGTTTCCAATGTTAAGAGTTACTGCCAAAATGTACCTTGGAGAATGTTGATAAAAGTATACAACATGAGGGGAAAATACTTAATGGAATAATGCAGTTAAACGCTGAAGTAATATAAAACTTTAGGAAAGATAAAATAAGAGCTTACCTATAAAGGAAATACAAAAGCGTTAGCTCGGCACGTCTGTAGAGGTCGGCTGCCAGGAATAAGAGAACCCAGTTGGGTCTTCCCAGCGGTTTTATAGGGTAACAGGTCATGTGACCTGTTGCCGTGGTACCTAATGGTGCTGAGCCCTTGGTATCTTTAACCTAGTAAAGGCAGAGGCCCAGTTGGGGTTAATTAAATACTGGGTCTCAGACTACAGCCTTTACACTCTCCCCCCCTTTAAAAAATTTTGAGACCGAAAGAATGAGGGAGGAGAAAAATTTAGAATCTACCTACAGACGCACCTTGCTTTCCTACAAAAAGGTAAAAATGTACAAATACAAATAATTTCAGTGTCACTCATTGTGGCATCCACATTTAATGTCCCACGAGTCATGTTCAGAGTCAGAGTCACTGAAGACACGGAAATACACAGTCACTGTGAGTGAGGAATGAGAACAGTCACTGAACAATCTTCTTCACAGTTATTGATCATCAGTCTCAGCAGTGATGTTCTCCGATGGTTGTCGAACATGGTCTCGTGGGATGTAGAACCTGGTGTCCAGCGAGGAACCAGTCTTAAATGTTGGTAAGTGTCCGAACTGTAATCTGGGGCTACTCCGGATCTGTTGAAGTAATCAAGCTTCAGTTGGGTGTTTCCCTGTCTGCAAGCTGTCACGGGCATGGTCCCACTGGATTCGGAAGAGGCCGGCCTTGATCCACGAGCCTTTAGCAGTCTCAGAGGGTCTTTTCATGCCACAGTCAGGTACAGTCTTGTACTGAAACAGGATCCAGAAAACCCGAGAGCAGACACACCAACAAGACTTAAACTCAGGGCAACATTTCTATTTGAAGTGGTAACTGAAATATTAATACTATGCTGAATTGTACTGTCATATCTTCAGATTATAGCAGTTATCATTAACTCTATTCAGTGCATTAAAATAGAAGATGTTTAGACATGAATAACTTTGCTATAAGCGACACCATACGGGTCCCATACAAACCTTTTGGGCTGCTTGATTTGGCGCTGAGAGCGTCTTGGACCGGTGTCAACATCGCAAGGCTGTCGGTTGTCCACAGTTGTTTCCATCAGGGTCGGGTCTGTAATTTGATCAGGTTCCTCTGCAATCGGTGATGACGACACATCGGTACTATTTGTTGATGCAGTTTCCATCACCAGTTCCATTTCCTCAGTTGCTTGCTGGTCACTGTTGGTTTCCACATCAGCAGGCCCAGCTGTCAGTGGGGATGCAGTGGTAGCAGGATCACCAGTGGCTTCCATGAGGTCAGGTTCAGCAGGAAGTGGATCTATAAATGTTGCAAGGTCAGCATCATCTCCAGTCAGAGGTTCCACGGTGAGTGGGGCTGGGATTCTTTCGCTTTCTTCGTCAGTTTCCACAAGAGCAGGCTCCACAGTGAAGGGGGCTGCAGTGGTGACATCAGATTCGAAAGTTGATGATTTGGCCTTGATGATCTCAAATGGTTCAAAGATATCTGCACATGGGTTGAGGTTAGATTGTGGTATCTGTGGTGTGTCTCTCATCACCAACTGATTGTCATCCTCCTCTGAACTGTCATCCGATGTGCGAACAGCATTTGTTCTTCTAGCAGTTGTCTTTGAACGGGTATTTGGTCGTCTTGGTTGTTCTGGTATCTCGAGTTCCATGTCCATTGGTATTGAGCCAATGGGAAGCAGAAGGTTACGATGAAGTGTCTTCAAGGGCCCATCTCCATCCTCTGGCTGGACAACATAAACAGGTAAGTTGCCCTGTCGATGATCAATGATGTAGATCCCTTGCTTCCATCTGTCTGCAATCTTGTGCTTGCCCCTGACATCAACATTTCTGACGAGTACTCGATCACCAGGTTGTAGATTAGTAGCATGGGCTTTCCTGTCATAGTACGTCTTGTTACGTAGGGCAGATTTCTGGGCATTCTCTCTGGCCACCTCAAAGGCAAATTGGAGCTTGTCACGGAGGTCCTTGACATACTGTTGCGGTCCTTTTAGGCATCTCTTATCAGGGTCAGTGCCAAACATCATGTCAACTGGCAGACGTGCATGACGGCCAAACATCAGATAGTACGGGGAGTATCCTGTGGTGTCATGTACAATGCAGTTATAAGCATGGGCTAAAGGAGCAACATATTTTCTCCAGTCCTTCTTTTGGCTGTGGTTTAAGGTACCCAACATGTCGAGTAGTGTCCTATTCAATCTCTCAGTGATTCCGTTGCACCTGGGATTATATGGAGAGGTCCTGATTTTCTTGATGCCAGACATCTCGCATAGTCTCCTGATGACCTTTGATTCGAAATCACGTCCCTGATCGGATAGGAGATGTTGGGGATATCCATAGTGGCAGATGAGATTTTCCCAGAGAGCCTTTGCTACTGTGGTAGCCTTCTGATCCCGAGTTGGTACAGCAATGGCATACTTGGTGAAGTGATCTGTGATGACAAGAATATTCTCATATCCTGTCTTGTCGGGTTCCACTGTAAGGTAATCAATGCAGACGAGTTCTAGTGGAGCAGAAGGCAGTATTGATTCCAGTGGAGCAGTTTCTTTCCTCGCTTTACGTCGTATGCATCTCTCACATTTCTTACAGTAGTTTTGAATGGACGTTGCCATGAAGGGCCAGAAGAAACGCTGTCTTGCAAGTGAGAGGGTGCTGTTGCTGCATGGATGACCAACTTGGTCATGAACTCCCTTGATTGCAGCATTGCGATATTGCTTTGGGATAACTAATTGCTGCCTGTCAATTCCCTTGTCATCAGTTACCATTCTGTAAAGCATTCCATTACGAATGACTAGTTTCTCAATCTCCCTCATGTATATCTGCATTTCAGAGGTTGCTTGTCTTGATGACAACTTTCCTTGCTCTGTTTTAGATCTGATGTGGGAGATGATCTTACTGATGTCAGGATCCTCTTGCTGGAGAGCTTTCCAATCCTTTATTTCTGAGAGGGTAGTATCACAGATGGGAGGTTGAGCAATGGTGTCTGGTATGGCCTTTGCGGAACAAGTCAAAGCCTCAACTAAACATGGATGTTCTGATGAAGATACAATAGTTGAGAAGGCAAGGCATTTCTTTTCGGTCCTGGTTTGATCATTTGAGTCAGATTTCCGTGATGTGACCAGCTTGGTGTTAATGCCATGGTACTCCAGTATGGCTTTGACAGAGCTTGATGGGAATTGGCTTGAGGGTGCACTGGATGGGTCGAGAGGTTGTGTCCTGTCAATTAACCAGCTTATCCTTTCCTTGTCATGCTGGAACTCATCATCTTCATGTTGAGCAGCTGAAGGCAAGCGACTCAGGGCATCTGCATCTGTCATATTAACACCTGGCCGATATTTGATGTCAAAGTCATAGGCAGCAAGAGCAGCTAACCATCTATATCCCATTGCGTCGACTTTGGCAGACTTCAGGACATAGGTGAGGGGGTTGTTGTCGGTTACAACTGTAAACTTCGTTCCATACAGGTAGTCATGGAATTTATCTGTAACTGCCCATTTCAGTGCAAGGAATTCTCGTTTGTGTGCAGGATAATTTGCTTCACTCTTGGAGAGACCTCGACTTGCATATGCAATCACCTTGAATTCACTGCCTTGTAGTTGATAGAGAACTGCGCCTAGTCCTGTTCCACTGGCATCTGTATGTACCTCAAATGGAGAAGACAGGTCTGCGTATCCTAACACAGGTGATGTTGTCAGGAGTTCCTTAACTGTTTCAAAGGCCTTTTGACATTCCTCTGTCCATCTTTCTCCTAGTGGTGTTTTCAGAGTGAGATTGTCTTTTCCGGGAGTCTTTCCAAGCTTCTTAAGGGTCTTTCTGGGGATGTAACCTGATGTTAGTGAATTTAGTGGCTTACAGAGTACACTGAATCCTTTCACAAAGCGGCGATAATACCCAGCAAATCCCAAGAAGCTCTTCAATTCACCAATGTTGTTTGGGACGGGCCACTCTTTAACAGCTTCAATCTTCTTGGGGTCTGGTGACAAGCCTTCTTTGGAGCAGACATGGCCTAGATGGGTGACAGAGGTTTGAAAAAACTTGCATTTCGCAGGATCGAGTTTTAAGCCATACCTCTGCAGTCTTGAAAGTGTCCGAAATAGTCTTTCCTCGTGGGTGGAGATATTGTTTGCAAATATGATGAGGTCATCCATGTATACAACAAGCTCCTTGAGGTTCATATCTCCAACACATCTCTCCATTAGGCGTTGAAATGTCAGAGGGCTATTGACAAGACCCATACTCATTCTTGTGTATTCAAACAGGCCGACGGGACATACGAATGCTGTGTACTTAGCTGATTCTTTGTTGATGGGAACTGCGAAGAAAGCTGATTTGACGTCAAGCTGTGTGAACCAACTTGAACCGTGGAGAGCAGCAAATAGATCTTCTATTTTTGGAATCGGATAGGAGTCACGAATCGTCCGGGAATTGAGTTTCCGG
>JAUELE010228956.1:0-10664 GCA_031471655.1 Diodora aspera | reverse complement strand
ACCCGTCGCGCGTGTATATGACATTGTGTTTTTAAAATTGGTGAAGGTATGAGTCATATTTCATATCAGTAAATGCCCTTAAAAGTGTGAAATACATTTAATTTCTCAACATTAACAAAATGGACCTGGCTAGATCGCGGTGATTGATATTTCTGGAACAATGCAGGCTGGAACAAAAACATTCTGGTGATCGCTGCTTTGCAAGGTAGCTGCTCGGCAAATATCATCTCTCGAACAACGTAGGATTGCTGGACGATTCTTCTAACTTCAGACCGCAACGTAAGAGTGAGGGAGTTTGGATTTATCAGGGTTTTGGCAGTCTCACAGCCATGTCACTACGGTGTCCCCTACATGACGGTGTTCAATTCTGTGCTGAAGGGGAGGTACCAGAGTGAGATTCGAACCACATAACCACTGCATATTGTAAAGCATTTCTGGGCACTTTACCATGCTTATAGACGCTCACAGGTCGTGTTATTAGTGTATTTAAGAGGCAGTACTCAATGGATATAGATCTAAGCTACAAGTTTCACTCGATCATGGCTGTTTTTCTGATTGTTTGTATTCTGTTCTAGGTAACTGCAATGGATACCAACACTCTAGGCTACATCATTGGCGGTTCTGTCGGTGGCTTCGTTCTCATTGTCATCGTCGTCGCTGTAATTATCTACTGTACCTGTGGGTGAGTAGGGCTTTCCTTTATATAATATACTGACGTGCATAAGAAACGATACCGATATTATTTCAAATATTTTCCCTTACGTCTCTATGTCATAGTTCATCAGAAGGATGCTTGATCGATATCATGTCATTGATAAAACTTCCTAATCTTGAGGGGATATCTCTTGCATATCCAACGCATTTGCGAATGTATTCAATAGTCTGTCAAAATCGTGGTATCTTTTTTTTTGCACGTCAGTATATAGTTCGTAAAATATCAATACATGTTAAATCAAGCAAAGGACACTCAAAATCTTGTCGCAAAGTTTAGATAGATACTACAACAGTTTTGATCATACAGAATAAGTTGTGAATCAGATACATATTTTGTATTGTTACTTCTTATGTCTGTGTCTACACTTGTATTGCCAGCATGTTTGAACCTTGGCAAGGCGTCTCCTTTGGATATATATTAGCTAATTACCAACGCATGAGAGAACATTTAATCTAGATCGTTCAGCCATGCGTTAAGTAGCACAGTCATATTAGTATATTTATACCTTAAGGATCTTAATGTGATATGTGTGTATATATACAAATAAATTTATATCCTAATCGCATATTCTAATACGAATGGACTCAAACGACCGGGTCAATAGGGAAGAGTATAAAATGGACTTTTCTATTTCCTGCGGTGCATGAAGGCAATATAAGTTAATGGTTAAAGAGCAGGAAGTTCTTGCTGTCAACAGTATCGTGTATAACAAAAAGACTGTAAATAAATCAATAGACTTCATGGTGCACATAACAGCAGTCACACACGGGTGTAACCCGTTCGGTATCCGCATATGCATGTCCAATCTTTTCAGGAGTACCAACAGAATATTCAGTATTGTTCGATTACGTAAGGGTACACTTCCCTGAAAAGTACCTATTTAGGTACTGTGTGAGCCACTTCCGCGATTCAAACTCGCGTCCTGACATCAAATCACCAGAATAAAAGATCGGGAACGTGAACCGTTCCATACTCCACTTCGTTAACATTAGGTTGAACCCAAACAGTAGCAGATTAAATATGTGCTACGCCATTGTAATCCCGAAGCAAATGAATAATTGCTTTGGGGTTTTACGTAGTTTTCGGCAATCGTTCAGTCACATCACCACGGTCTCTCCGGGCTGAAAGAGAGGTGCACGGGTGGGACTCGAACCACAACCGCCAAGGCTGATAAATTGCTGGGCCGACGTGCTAACCACTGTGCCATCCCGAGCCCCTGAAAATGAATATAATTGTATTCGCTCATTTCCTTAACAGGCACTCAATATCAGCTCTGTGGTTGAATAGTCATCGTTCTGACTGGGACACTATGTGACAAAATTATGTTCCTTTATTAAAAAAAATGCTTTTATGAAATAAGATTTTGTTCTTCACACATTTGCACCACACAATCATGTAAAACGCCCGCAAAGGCTTCCTCACTGTTAAAGGTTAAACATTATAATCAACTTCCAGCTAATATGTACAGAAGAGAGTAATGAATAAAGATCTTGTCACCCTCTGCTGCACGTAAAGACCCAATACAAACGTTGGAACTGCAACCTGCAGTGCCTTTCGCATAACCCTCTTATTCGGATAGAATGTACTCGTCTTGAGTATTAGCATACTGACTGTTCAAGAGGTTTGACCTTCGGTCGTCAACCTTTGGCTTAAATGAATAATGTTTACCATATATTATTTCCTATGTCAAAAACAAGCTACCTGTCCGAACATTAAGTTGTAGACGCCCAGTGACCAAAGAGCTGTGAATGTGATCAGTATTGACATTGGAACCAGGACCCTCTTTCATACCATCGCATTCCTATGGAAGCCCATTCTGTGCGGAGATAAAGGTTATTTGGTCCAGCTTATACACGTCTTAGCAGTGGCTTCGCGCAGTATTATTTCCATCTCTATGACTGTATGGCTCAACTGGCATGTACAAATAAACGTTTAGCTGACAAGTGAAGTCCTTGATTTTAAATCACCTTGTGGGGCCCAAGTCCTGCCCTACTTATGAAAAAGTGGGACCGCACTTGACGTATACGTAAATTAAATTGGTAAATAACTAGTGTTACTGGACATAACAATAGATGCCTACTCTCAGAATAAACCACTGTAATCAAATGTAATCAAGTTGAGATGCTCTCTTAAAGTTGGATACGTGTCCCCAAGCAGGAAATATGTTTGGAGCATTCTGTGTTAACTAAATAACATGTACTGTAGATTAGACATTTTACAAGTGTTTGCGTCAATAAATAAAGTCGTGTCCCCTTTATCCTGGCAGATTGAAACGGATTCACGTTGTAGCCACTAGACTGTTATAGACTGTAATTTGCATTCCTTACAGTGTCACTACAAAGTGCCTTCTACTACCTGCGTGAAACATTAACCGTCGCGGCATGGAGTTCACTAATTAGTGGGATAAAAATAGTGGCACGTCACGGCGTTTTGCCGAATGCAGACCAAGATTTTTTGACATACTTTCAAACGATCGAGAAAATTGTTAAGATCGTCGGTAAATGTCAGACGTTGTTAAACATAATCACGTATTGCGTGTATGACGGGCTGTTCAGTATATACATGTACAGTATTCACAATAACCGATATAAATAGAACGTAAAAATGTACTCAACAAGATTACTCAGAAAGTTTGCGAACGCATTTCTTATTAAATGACTCCCGGTCTTTTAACATTTATTTGTATTTGAGAGTAAGCAAAAACATGCAACATGTTTTATGCATCACTCGTGGTATGTAGTACTATGCACATATTGTTATGCACATTTATCGTTACAAAAGTTGTTTTGTGAAACGAAAACAATGAATTTGGCCACGTATCCAACTTTAGACCTTTTCATGGACACATGGTTTGTTTGGGCTGGTGAGACTGAAGCAATTTCTTATGGCCATGTCGTGCTTTCGTATGGTCAGGTAATTTCGCACGGTCATTTCGCACAGTTTTATGGTCATGAAATAATTTCTTATGACTATGTCATACTTTCTTATGGTCATGTTGTACGTTCTTATGGCCGGACTAAGGTACCGTCTTATGATCATGTCATACTTTCTTATGGTCATGTTGTGCGCTCTTATGGCCAGACTGAGCTACCGTCTTACGACTATGTCATACTTTCTTATGGTCATGCTGTGCGCTCTTATGGCCAGACTGAGCTACCGTCTTATGACTATGTCATACTTTCTTATGGTCATGTTGTGCGCTCTTATGGCCAGACTGAGGTACCGTCCTACGACCATGTCATACTTTCTTATGGTCACGATGTGCGCTCTTATGGCCAAGCTGAGCTACCGTCTTATGACTGTGTCATACGTTCTTATGTCTCGACGTGCGCTCTTATGGCCAGACTGAGGTACCGTCTTATGACTACATGTATGTCATACGTATTTGTGGTCATGCTGTTGCGTTCTTATGGCCAAACTGAGCTACCTTCTTAGGACCTTGTCACACTTTCTTATGATCATGCTGTACACTCTTATGGCCAGAGGTATCGTCTTATGACTATGTCATACATGTACTTTCTTATAACCATGTCATGCTTTCCTATGATTATATCATACTTTCTTATGGTCATGTCATACGTTCTTATGGTCAATCGTGCTTTCTCATGACTAGACCAAAGTACCGTCTCATGGTCAGAGGGTACTTTCTTATGGTCAGATTGAGGAATTTCCTCATTGTTAGATCAAGTACGATAGTATCAAAGTACTTTCGTGTGGTCAGATGGTAATCTCTTATGATCAGTCTGAGATACTTTCTCATGGTTATATTGCAGTACTTGAGATAAACGCATGAAAGGGGTTGAAGACTTAAAACATTGGGCCTCACTGTTAGTTTTAAGCAGTGCTGTATTTCATGCTGTTCTGAGAAATGGGGTCATCGTTGTTCATAATAACAATAATAATAATAATAGAACATTTGTAAAGCGCAAAAATGTCCATGCATGTTGCATGCTCATAGCGCACAGTATAAACATACAGGCTAAGTATGCTGTACATTTAATACATAAACACATTGGTTGTAGATTATCAAAGACACATCTATATAAAGCGCAATGTAGTGTATGTAAATAAATGCCAATTATGCAGTGTATCGATTTTTAGCAGACGCTTGTATTCAAAACAAATTAGTCTAAACTAATCGCAAGAACTGTTTCTTCGTGTCTTTCGTTTCTTAGCAACAATCATATTATGAATATTGTAAACATAACACCTGTCTTAATAATGAATAAATAAACGCACATTGTATGTATTGCGGCAACACGACTCAGGACAGCTGATGTTTATATTAAAGTTGCCATGACGATTTGGAACATTATCATGTATTTTTACACATTGATTTGGAATTCAATTGTTGAACGTTTTGTCATTGATCTTTGTATCTGATATGGCTTAAATAATATATACGGTGACGTTAAGGACTTATTTCCACGCCTTCATCTAAAGCATCGGAAGCGTCGGAATCCCATGCTCCTGGCTTCGAAGCCCGCCAGAATGGTCTCGACATCTTTGATTTTGATATCACTGTAATTTGTCAGTGCCAGGAATTTCGTTTATGCGTGCATGTGGTGCTGCATCAAATTATCCAGCTACCGCTGGCGTTACTGGCTTTCTTCCTACAATAAATTAATGTGCCAGTTGTTTTTCTGGAATGGACTACATTCATTTGAAGTAGAAAAGGACGGACAGAGTCGAATCTATCAGTGCAAGATTGAGTACGGGATGTCAGGAGTTACATGTTCTGGGATGGCGTCTGTGCTGACACCACAATTGGACAAATGATCATTGATTTAGTCTGACTTCCTGGCTATTGTCTCAATTATGCTTGATCTCGTCCAGTAACTCGAGCATTTTGAAATGAAGACTAATCGAAGGCCTGAGGTTATGCCAACACTGCATTTATTATTCCAGTACACTTGTTTCTAAATTAAAATATCCTTGACATACGTTCATGCACACAAGTGCAAACATACATACAAACATACCTACGTACATAATGATATGTTTGTATGCAAAGAGAACCTTGTACCTAGCCAACTGCCTGCCCACCCACATACCTATCAATTTACATACCCACTTCCATACATATTTAACCAATTTTATAGCCAGTCACATATCCCCATGTCACTCAGACCAATACAAAATATGCTTGCAGTCTAATTTACACAGTGAATCATACTTTAATTTTTTTAAAAACCTTAACTGGTGTTAACTTATATAAACGTTTATTGTTGTCATCCAGCTTTCTTTGTGATAAAGGGTAGCAAACCCTCTTAGTTCGTTAACACGAACGTCAAACTTCAGTGGAGATACCATCTAAAGCACACATTCCACTGAACCTTTTTATACTGCCGTCGAATTCATCATAATAAACAGATCTATGAGAGCGTGCTGCTATCAGATTGCCATGGGGTGTAAGGAGGAGTGGGCAGAGCTTGTCGTGACATCATACAGCGTCTCGCTGTATATATTTGCGGTGATCAAACCGGTTTGGTCTCCAGTTCATCTTTGTCATATCTTCAACAATATAAGATTTGCCTTGACAAAGTTAGGCTCAGTTGTATTGTGTCGTTGGGATAGACAGGTCTCGCTAGGGCAATGGATTTTTACCCTGGATGGTGGGTACACTTTAAAAAAAATTTAAGTTATGTATTTATGAAACAAATTTGATTTAAAACTAGATATTTTATTGTTTCAAGTGAGATTTAGAGAATTAGTTTTTGTCAAGTTTAAACCCACATGATTATATTGGGAACAATCGTAAATATATATATTTAGATCATTATATGTTTATGATACTTATTGATCTTGATAAGTGAATAATTGATAATATTAAACTGAGGTTAATGTGAAAAAATTAGCATATATAATGATTAATATCTTAGTTTGTGAAGTTTTATAATATCGTGATTCGAGGTCAGTCTAGTGAGGTTAATGGTTTTACATCATGCGTTATGTTAAAATATACACATGGATTCATTTTATTTATTTTGTTTTATCCTGTGTTCAAGGAATAGAAGAAAAAGTAAGCGGAATGGAGAGAAGAAGTTCCGTCCCTTGGCGTCCGAGTCTGGTCGACAGAGCCAAACATCCACATTAAGTCACATCGATCCCCGAAGCCTGCCAAAGGTTGGAAATGGCCTTTGGTTGGAGGCTCCGGCAGTCTACCAGGTTGCACCGAATCAGGGACTTTACTACGGGCGTCCCAATCCCAAGTATAGAGTGGAACCAGCTGTACAGAGGTCAACATCGGAGCAGAGACTGCAAGGTAGGTGTTCGCATGTTCTTATTACTTTTTGTCAATTATGAAAGATTCCTATCTCTTACAGTAGTTTTCGGCAATTTTTCCGTTATATTACAGAGAACATTGAAACCAAATTGTACCTATATTAAAACTGACCACGTGCAGGATGCCCAGTTGATTACCCTGAATGGGATTCGAACCCACAACCATCAAGCCCTACGGTTTCCTAGGCTTAGATGCTTCCACAATGTCATACCTTCAAGTATTCCTGTATGTTACTTGTCAGCATTTGAACTGAATACTATTTTGGTATTTTACGTTTTAATCAGGCTATTTTATAAATATTTATGAATTTGTTTCTTTTGGCAAAAATAAATATTTTAAAAACTATACAAATGCTACAAATATTACCACTCTTTCCCATGTAGTCTAAGTCAAATCAAAAATGCTCTTACACCTGAGGGTTACAATGAGGGTTACTCATACGACTTAGAAGCGTCATCAAACTGCTTCGTTTTTATGGGCCTGGCTCACTTAGTAGTTTTACAATCTCATGTGATCCTCACATTCTTGGCGTCACGTGGGAAAACATATCCCAAACCTCTTTGGTTTGTTGTCACAATGGCGCCCTATCCTTTAGGGAGGTGTAATTATATGGAAATTATTGCCGGTCAAGCACAAAGAACATAAAAGGGATCATTCTTCGAGATGATGATGTCAATGTTAACTGCTTGAGCAAACCATCTTCTGTATGATTTGCGCGAGTAAACAGAATGATGAATTCCAGAAATTCAATAGGCAGACTTGCTCCGTTTAGTACAAATTCATCCCTTGGTGAGGAAATGTCAGCTGGTCCAGCAAGTCCAGGTTTAGATATATAAAATACCAGGCAACCATCTCTCCGGGACTCGTGTCCCTGTATACACGGATAGAGCCCGAGCAAACATCAGGCTTGTAAGAAGTTGCTAGTGTAGTGGTCTGACCCGCGCTGGTCATGAATTTGGCGCCAGTGCACATGATAAGACGCAAATGCCAAAACTAACATCGGAAACCAAAGTGTAAAGTGTGTTACAGGAAGTGTTAGTTCAACATAATCACGTAATCGCCTGTTTTCTTTGCACGCGGTGCGGGAGTTTTATTTAAAAGCCTGTTCGGAGTTCATTTGGGCAGCAAAGACGTCCAACCCCGTGTATCAATCAGAAGTCATGACAACAAACAAACGTTTCTAGATTTTTCAAACGTGCAAAAATGATTTCCGTGCTGACGGACCTGGTCCTATTTTTAAGGGAAAGAGAGTCTGAATAAATTGTTAGCCAGATTTCCCTGATAAACAAACCCCCTGGGTACATGACCTTCTTCAATGCAAGCAGTCTGTATTTTGCTTGAACTCCCATATCTCTCTCCTTCTGGTCTTTAGGCCAGTATCTGAAAAGACGTTTGACATTATTTAGTAAACTCCTTCTAATGTTGAAGGTTCTCCTCCTTCTGGTCACGCCGTGTATCAAGGTAACGTGAGGATCTATCACAGCCAGCAGCTAGCCCCAGTCTACGAAGTTGTAGACGCTTCCAGGGCTCCAGGAATCATCAGTGTATATGAGTACAACGGTGAGTACCATGCTGACGTACAGCTTTTCACGAAGATGTACTCACTTGCCAAATGAGTACATACAGTCAGCCCCCGTTAATCCGACATAAGTTTTGGGAACCATTTAAACTATTCTACAGCAATTTGTTCTCTTTAATCCAACACACTCGTTAAGCCGACATTTTTTTATCCGCAGCCATGAATGTCGGATTAACGGTGGCTGACTGTACTTCAACAAAAAATATCTCTCTTATGTTGAAGCATCTTTGTCTTAGTTTGTTGGAGTGATGCTGCTATAAGCGTTTTGATTCCTGGCTCTAACCAAGTGTCTGTAAATGTTGGTCTCTATATGGAATTACAGCGTCCTGCTTTTGATACTTTAGTTCAACAATTATTTTCTGCATGTGTTTTGGTTTTACCAATAAATAATTAATCTTGGAGATCAGAAGAACAACCTTTGACCCATGACACAAAGTACAATGATTATAATATAAATATACGATCCATCAGTTTGGAATTGTGAGCAATATGGATTTAGCTGCACTGTGGTTATGTAAAGGAGGATAAAGAGTACTTGTTAAGTTAAAATACCTTCAGTGGTCTTAAATATATTCATTTGGATAGGTAAGACTTCTGTTTTGGTTACCTTCAGTCACCTTAGCCACAAGGAAAAACTCCAATATTTAACGAAGTCCCTTGGACTTCATGTTTTCTTTCTATCTAATTCTGTTCTTTTGAACTGCAAACGGATTTAAAATGGCACGTACTGTAGTTCCTTTTGGTCTCATTCTCTGCTTTCAAGACATTCCAAAGAAAACCAAAGGCACAACTCTGCAATCAGGGCTATACATATCAGCGCCTAAGGGTAAATGCGGGATTTGGCGCGATACAAATGAAAACTTCACTTTATTTGAGAACTGTAAAGGAATTTAAAGTAGTCTACATCAGCTTATGATTCTTTTTTCTGCTTTGGAATTGCGAAGGGATTTAACTTGGCCCGTAGCAATGTTCCTTTCCTGAGCTATGGAGTTGCCAACAAATTCCACATTGTTCAAAGAACTGACTGAATTTCGTATTGCAGATTTGAATCAATCGACTTCGCGCCTGATCAGCAGGAACTCGGCCGAGAGACAGCACAGAGACAGTAAAAAAGTGAAACGATCACAGAGTGACATCAGTGGCCGACACAAGGATTCCAGGGAAAGCTCAAAGCGACAATCCAGCCAGCATTCCAGCCACCACTCCAGTCAGCACTCCAGCCACCACTCAAGCCTGCACTCTAGCCACCGCTCTGCTAGTGATAAACATAGAGGTGAACATCGGGACCATCGAGAACGTCGCGAACATCAGCAACACTCCCGCCCATCCTCCTCATCATCAAACCATGTGAAGTCTTCCCACAACGGGCAGCCTATGGAAGCTGTTAAAGGGGCTGGGTATGACAATAGGGCTTTTGAAATTCAACAAGAACCTTACACAATCACCACAACACTTGGCCCGGTCCCTGCCACAGACAGCATGAAGTTACAAGACAAGAGGGGTAAAGACACAAACCCTATTTATAACAAAACAGATGATGAAAAACAGGTACCAAAGCCTGATCCACAGCATTACGTCTACGAAGGATCTGTATATGCAGTTCCCATTAAGTCCAAGCCCGAGGTTAAGACTGAAAATCCTTTAGTAGAACTTATGGATGCCATGATCTTAGAAAAGACAGAATCAGGCAGCAAACGATCAAGTTCCAGTTCTAGTCATTTGAGGTCAGCTTCGGCAACGGAAGTGACGTCTTCAATACCAGTCAGTGTGACAGAAACAACTTCTATTCACATAGAAAGAACACATCCTGACACAGGAGAGTCTATAGACACAGTAGATGCTTCCATCCATCCACCTTTAAGTGCCACACAATCGGAGGATATTGGTCGAAGAGGTAAGTCTGAACCTGATTTCAATAAATACATATTTAAGTGTTTGATTCAATAGTATGGACTGGGGCTTCCGGGGAGTGGCGTGGTGTCACTTAGATAGAATAGGGCCTCAGTGACCTAATGCTTGTCGTACAAGGCGACTAAAATGGGGATCTTTTGCTTTCACTTTCTTACTATCGATCCTGTGTTGTC
>JAUELE010228934.1:0-12221 GCA_031471655.1 Diodora aspera | reverse complement strand
ACATTAAGCCAAGACATAGGCAGGTGACCATCATCTCAGTGTAAAATACTCTTTATGTTGTTGTACACTTGTCAATACATTAAACCAAGACGTAGAAAGGTGACCATCATCTCAGTGTAAAATACTCTTCGTGTTGTTGTACACTTGTCAAGACCTTAAGCCAAGACGTAGACACGTGATCATCATCTCAGTCTACCATACTCTTCATGTTGTATTACACTTGTCAAGACATCAAGCCAAGACGTAGACACGTGGCCATCATCTCATGCTAAGATACTCTTCATGTTGTTGTACACTTGTCAAGACCTTAAGCCAAGACACAGACAGGTGACCATCAACTCGGTTTAAAATAATCTTCATGTTGTTGAACACTTGTCAAGACCTTAAGTCAAGACGCAGACAGGTGACCATCTTCTAAGTCTAAATTATTTTTCGTGTTGTTGTACACTTGTCAAGACCTTAAGCCAAGACGCTGACAGTTGACCATCAACTCAGTTTAAAATACTCTTCATGTTGTTGTACACTTGTCAAGACCCAAAGTCAAGACACAGACAGATGACCATCACCTAAGTCTAAAATTCAGTTACTGTACCCTTCTTCATAAAAATGTTTCAATGTGTTGATGAAAGTGTATCAATGTCATGATGTAAGTGTACCAAGGGCGATGAAAACATCGTTTAGCGTACAGTCCAATTCCAAAGATGCTTTCGACCATTTTAATTCTCACCGTCTCGTTCAGGCTATAAGTGCAGAATAATCTTCTAGTAGGTATTTAGGCAGATGTAACTCTTGAGGAAAGGTATTTCTTTTTCAGACTAGAGAACATCCGCCACGCAGACAACAGACATCAACACAGGATCAGCAGACTTGAATTAATTTGGCTGGATTTAAGCAGACAGAACTAGTGAGGTATAGAAATAACGACAATTTGATCTTCGCTTAAAATTTAGCGACAACTATGCTTAAACATGAGCGTATTCCATGCAGTTTTAGTTGTGTGGAGTATGTGTATCAAACAAACTTATCTTTGGAAGCGAAACTTGATGAATAGATTGTTTTCTGAGAGAAATTGGTTTCCAACTTTGAATTAATTTCCGTTCAGACGTGACGTAGGTGTATTCTTCCAGAGCCTTGTGGTTTAAGCGACGTCATAAATGCAAATAAGTGCATGTTAGTGTTAGCAAAGGATTCAATCATCACGTTCCTGCATGCCGATAATTGCTTCGGTTTCTATGCCACGAATAAACATTTAGCACACAAATGTGGGAATTAAATGCCCACGTAAAGAACCCATTCAGACAAAATCCATTTGAATGCAATGAGAATCCATATCCCGTCTTTCAGGGATCAAGAATCATTTAAGTCTCAGGAAACAGACAATCCCTGAATAAGTTGCAGGGAGAGATTGCGGTCTATCAAGGAGCTCCCCGCAATACGTTTGGACACCAAAATATCTTCGAGTTTCGAAAAGTGATTAAGAAAATGTTGAAGACAAGAACTGCTTGAGGGATCAACGGGACAAATTTTCCCACGACAGTTGTTGCTTTCTCAATGTAAACTGGTATCAATTAACCAAGTTACCATGATCATGTCGTCATCAAGAACTTCAGTACAATAATACATTATTTCGATGGTTGATTAACATATGAACAAGCGTTGTTATCCCGAATTAAGGTGACAATTGCTGAACACAAACGCCAGTTCTTTCGTTGGCAGTAAACGACAGCTATTTGTCACAATAGATGTCTAATTACCTAATGCAGAGCAGTCTCCACTTGTGGTTGAAAACTCTGCGGGAATTTGTGGAGGAATTACGCTATGCCGACCTGGAGTTGTTGTTTGCGCGACGGGTCGTTATTGAACCCTATTTGCTGCTACAAGGGAGTCCACTAAGACAACTGCACTCATTCTTTGTCTTGTAACCTCTTCGTCTGTACGTCTCCACTTGTTATCTATTGCATGATGATTTAAATGAAAGCTGCTGGTCTTGTGATATGACTTTACCTTTAAAGTTGAATAATTGCTCACGAACGCTAATACAGGTATGATGCTATCTGGGTGAAAAAAAATATAAACTGTAAATCATACATTGTAAAAGTGTATGCGTAATTAAATAACGCAGTATTCCCTTAGTCCCGGCAGATACAGTTGAGTATATTTTCTATTTTCAAATAACCGGACTCAATCCGAACCTTTCTCTGAGGGTTTATCGAAGAATGTTCCGTCCATGTCCGAACGCTACGTGGATTCATATAGTTTGCACTTTGCTTTTTCTGTTCATACTTAAATGAAAGCAAAACATCTTGACGTCAATCCTCAAGTAATGCAACACTTTTATCATTGTATCTCTCATTTTCTCCGTCTTCAAAGAGATAACTCAACCGTTCCGTCTGACAGTGTGTGGGTTGGCTTGAAATCAGAATTAATTTACACAGAGGCAGTTTGACAGTGTGATATAATAACCCTTTGGTGTGTATCTCTGCCTTTCTAGGAAATACATGTGAGGTGAGTGACAAAGGTTCAAGAAAGTTGGGAATGTTCATTAATCAGAGTGCAGTTGTGAATTCACGTATTGTTTCTGATCTTCCTGTGTCATGCTTGTTGGATACGTGCTCCAGTGCGCGAAATAGGTCTAGTGCTATACATAAACAGTAAATCATACATTGTAAAGGAGTTTGCTTAATTATATAACGCCGCATTCCCGTTGTCCTGGATGATGCAGACACATTTAGTTTCTACTTTCAAATAGCCAAGCTCATTCCGAACGTTTCTCTGAGTGTTTATCGGAGCATGTTCCGTCGATTACAAAATGCTTTCCGAATATAAACCCTATAAATGTATTTGCAAATGCAACGGTTCCGAATATTTACAATAAGTTTCAAAATTCTATAGGTAAGTTTGGGACGGATTTATGTTCTTGTTTAATACCCCGGGGCCCTTTAAGGAGATTGGTGTATGACACGATGTGGAAAAGTAATAAACGCGTTGTATGTTGAGTGGATCAGTTGTGATATGTACATACTTAACGTACAACTTTCGTTCCCAATGCTAGTTTCTGAAAAGAAAACATTGAATTTTACCATGTATCCAACTCTAAATCCCGCGAGACATCTAGGAAATGATATTGTCACGTTGAAAGAATTGATGCGAAAAAAAACACCAAAAGACGATTAAATTCAGTAAATTGAAGTCGTGAACTTTCTCTTTATCATTTCTTTCTTGTCGCCATAGCTGCAAGTCTGAATCGAAAAGCATCAGCGCAGCTTGAGCAACGTTATGTCTTATGTGATGAATTTCCTTGTTCAAATGGTCAGGTTTTGTTTCCAAAGTTCAAACCAGTCAAGCTTATTACCTGGGACATAGAAGAGTATCAGTTGATTTCTGCAAGTAAGGGAAAATGTCCAGCTGATTACAACAAAGCCAACGAAAATACCATTTAGCAAAAATATAGAGTCCAAACTGGTCGGGTAAGGCTACAACGTTTACATGGCTATTCTGCCTTGTTTGAGGTCATTCATGCCATTAAAACACATACACAGTAAATTATTGGGAGGTAAACTCTCTGCCTATTCGCAGATCTGATTAACTTGTTTATTTATTTATATGTTTGCTATGACTAAGACATAACGTAGGCCAATACTGTTATATATGGTACGTCTTCACCTTCACGTCTTGATGCAAAGGAAGACATTTTTCTGCGAGCAAGTGTTTCCCACTCGATCTGGAAGAAGATTAAGCTTACAACTAATGCTTTCCCAACCAATATGTTCCCTTTCAAACACTATATCATGTCTTTCTTTATACCCCTCGGCGCAAGAGTTATTCGGCTTGGCAAATAACATGTCATTGATCACAGGGCTGTATTCTCAGTGGATCGTTTTATACTTTTGTTTACAAGCAACTGTCGTAAAACGTTCTTTAAAACATTTAATTTATTACCACAGAGGTCTTGCAGGTTTTGGATGTTACTGCAAACGTGAAGAAGTTGTTTATCGACATAGTATTTACACGATGTGTCTTGGTGTGTTTTATTTATGCTTGGTTATTGTTCCCGATCATCCATGGTGTAGTTAGTGTTCGGGACAAGATGCTGGCAATCTCGGACCAATGAGTCGGTAAGGTAATGTGTATCACTGTTTTACCTACTTACCAACTTAAAGCCGCTGAGTGGACTTTGGTCATTCCTAATTCTGAACAACCCCAGTAATAATCAGTTTTCGTATATCTGACCGAGATATTTCTGCGTGCAGTATTAACAATACAGAAACAAATTAACTTGCACATTAACGTGCGTCACTGAAAGGACTGAATCTATCTTAAAATATCCATACCCAGAGAAGGAAAACATAATGCTAGATTGGTTTTAGAGTCAGACTTGGTGTCACCTAAAGTAGGATTGACTATTGCGTCAATGCACTTACTTTGTCAGTAAGACGCGACCATTTGATTGGTGTGTGTGTGGGGGGGGGGGGATTTTCTCATGCAAACTATTATTTTTTTGTATGTATTGACATGATACAATCTATTGTTCTTAGATATATGCCGACAAACTTATTACTTTTACACTTTTTGTATACAGGATACTTTTGTTTTTATATGTAATGACAGGGATACAATATAAAGTTAAAAGGGGGAGATTAAAGTGAACTGGGATGTTTGCCCAAAACATTTTTCACGATACATTTCATTATTATAAACTGAAAAATATGTAAAGATATCTTCAATCTATTTACATTTTATCTTTGTCTCAACGTGAGCTATATATCCCCCCTCCCGAAAACAAAATCAAATGACCGCTCCCTTAGCGAAAATCAACGAAGAACCTCTCTAAATATTATATCTACCTTGCATTAAGGTATAGCAGATACTTACCATCTTGGTCCTTCCTAACACGTGTATAATTAGATGCAGTAAAACCTGCTTATAAACACTTGCCAATTTGGTGTTTGAAAGGGAATGTTCATTATTTGTCATGCAGAAATATTTATATGACCAGGACCTCTTGCGAAAAGACGTTAACCCTGTTAGAGTATGGTCCCAGTGTTGGTTATACAAGACAATTAAATGGGAATCTTTTGCTCTATGAATCTCTTGTTGGGCAAGTTTCTCTCTAGGTATGCACGGTGCACATTTTGGCTTTTGTATGCATAACGTAAAGCAACTCAACGAGTAAACTCCTTTAGGGGAGAGATATTTCAGCCTTGGGTCACTGTGATGAATGACAAAACAACATGAGTTCCTGCTTAATTTTGGATGTTTTTCTGTAATTCTCTAGTTCCATCGATCAAAATAGGAGTGCAGAGGATGAATTGGTTCAGTTATTTTACATTTTGTGTCAATTTTCCAAACACAAAGCTCTTTTTAATGGCATGTCAGATATGCAAGAACACATTTCAGTTTGATCCTTCGGAGAGGACTTGAAGTCTGTTATATCTCCAGTAGCGGAAATCATGCGATTGTATTTCCGGTTTGTCATTTTATACTCTCAATAACAAATTGATAGACGGTCTTCAAGCAACCTTTTCCTTTTTCCCTTGTTAAAATCTAATCGAGCGAAACACTCCAATTTTGAAATTGTATTTTGACGAATGGCGCTTATACTTTTCTCTGAACTATGTAACAACATGTGATTGCTTCGTGACAGATTCATTCCATCTTCCGTGGTTTTTAAGTTTATATTTTCAGCAAAGCGGATCTGATGAAAATTGTTTATTAGCGGAAGACTCTGCATCACCAGTAGACAGGTTAACTTTTCCCATGAAAACTCTCGAACCAACGACACAAAATTCCAGAATTTCTTTTGGAATAAATAGTGCAGCATTTCCTCATGCTTGGGTATTTAAAAGTTCATCAACACTTTCAGGTAGCTTAAAGCGTTTTGTTTGTTCATAAATGAGGCAGGGGTGGCGCCAGGAATTCCCCGACGTGGAAGCTGAGATCCCCGATAGGGGGCCTGATATCCCCGACAAATACACACATTTTCACAAAAATACGGTAAAATATACTCATTTTCACTGAATTTTTTCCCCGATAGAGAGGCTAAGGTTCCCCTGCCCCCACCTGACGCCATCCGTGAAATGAGGTGTTCAATTGTATAGTCTGTCAAGAAACAGAATGCGTCAGGAATTTAAACACGTACATAACGATGCTGACAAGGTTCACACGAGATACACTAAATATATTAATCTGTGACTGACTGCATACATGTACCAATACAACAGTGATACTCCGCATACACGTGCCAATACAACAGCGATGCTCTACATTCATTATCAATACAACGTCAATATTCTTTATGCATTTATCAATACAACAGCGATACTTTACGTATACGTACCAATACAACAGCGATGCTCCACATACGTATACCAGTCTACAGACATGTGCCAACAAACAGCAATACTCTACGTACATGTAACAATACAACAGCGATATTTTACATACATGTGCAACTACAACAGCGATTCTCTACATGGATGTACCAATACAACAGCGATACTCTGCATACATGTACCAATACAACTGCGATACTCCGCATACATGTACCAATACAACATGCGTACAGTGAGCGGAGAAAGAATAAAGACGACAAAAACTTCTTTCTTAAACTTTCACATAAAACTTCTCCATCATATAATTATAAACATACGGCAACACGGACACATTCGCCCAAGAGCAACATATTTCAACTCCGTAAAACTCAACTGTAGCGCACAGACATCCCCAAAGAGTGGGACTAAGGAACTCGTGAGGAGCAAAATAATTACAAATATAATCAATGAGGATATACCTAAAGTGTTGTGACGTGAGCTGTTGGCGAATCAGAGCGAAATACTTGGAGCATTAAAAATGGCAAGAAGAACACTAAATCAACACAAGTGCAATCTTGATGCAGAAACGTGCAACAGATGAGTTTCTTTTTGGGGTAAATCAATAGACGCCGAAGAGGGAGTCTGTGATGTGTTGTCTTGAATGTACGATAGAGACAAGAAGTTGCAGAAACGGATTCTGTAACTCGTTGCTCGTATATCACAAGCTGTCTGTCTTATATTTTCTAACGTATTTTTGACATTTGCTTGCTGAATCTTTTGAAATTTTTTCTGTTTCAATACCCAAGCTAGCAAATAATTTTATGCGGATTAAGCTAATATGAGGAACGTTCGCAATGATGATACGACCTTCTTAACCTCATTAGCATATCACGTGATTAATTGTCCCTTACACTGTTGAGAGAAGGGGGACGACGTGTGAAGCAAAAACGTGTTTGTAACATACGTTTTACGTATATTTGTCTTTTCCGATGTTGGTTTCTTAAAAAGAAACATTGAATTTGACCACGTATCCAACTTCAATTAAGTTATTCCATCATTCGTAGTCTACTGTTTTCTGAGCCCTGTCGACTTCGTCGTCATAGAATTCATTACTGTTGACACATCTGTTGGGTGTTAATTTTCCTCTGAAAGGGAACACATACAGACAAGTATTCTAAACACGTTTACAAAATTAGTTAAATTGTTGTCTTGAAATAATTATATTAGTCCTGTCACATCATTGAATTTTTCATATTGAGCCCCGAGTCAGTCCAGCCCAAGTTAAGCAAGTCTAGACTTATTTCACATAATTATGAAACAGTGGACTAGCTGCAGAAGCCAGTCTCTTGAAGGGAAGAACAAGAGTTATCCATGGATGGCACATTCCCTCGGATATCAACTCGAAGATAAATCTTGGAAGCAGTTATCTCTTTACTTTTGTGAATTCTGAAGAACCATGTACATTCTGTTATCGTGTCTTCCGTAAGTTGTAAGAATCTGCACACACATTTTGCGAGGAAGTATTGATCTGTTTTGCTGCAGTGCTTTGATAACACCAGTTTCCCAACAATGTGTATTTTAAAATTGCAGCGCTCTCTCTGACACAAGCCCACACCAACATTCTCAATTAATACACAGCAGCACAATGACGATTTTATGTATGCTTCATTTAGTCATATGTGCTACGCTAATAATTATCTGATTTGCCATCATTGTATACAGTATCGAATAAAATTTGAGAGCCTATGAAATATTAAAGGCATCATTTCCAACCTAGGATAAGGTAACTATAAAATTCGAGGACGAAACATCAAACGGTTCCGAGTTCTACTCAGGAAACGAAGTCTACTTCTTTTCAGTGTAAATCAAAGTATTTTCCCTCAGAATGGGGAAATGAAAAATTTGGGAACACCCCAAACAGCAAAAGGCACCGGTTTCCACTTAGGATAACATAACCGTACAGTTTGAGGAAGAAACTTCACATGGGTTTCGAGTTCTGCTGAGGAAACGAACAAGGGACGGACGTCCATGCTCATCATTATATCCCCCCTATTATATGAGGAATCTGGGTAATAACAGTTAATCTGTCTTCTCGATCAAGCACTATGTTACTGAGGTCCCATTCCTGCTTTGACGTCTCTTCATATGATATGGAAAGCTCCCATGGCGAATACATCTTACAATTGTATCCGCGCTCTCATCGATTCTTATTTGAGACAGGATGAGAACTATCAACAGTGTAATACGTACCCACAAGAGCTCACAGAGAAACGAGCAAAAGCAGGAGCTTCATATGCATGATTTGTTGCAGTCAAGTGAAGGAGATCTGCGGGCTATTTCTTTATATAAATGTACACAGAGATTGCAGAAAACAAAAGGTCTTCGATAAGACAAGCTCAGTTCGTGGAAGTAAAGTATTTCTGACATAGTTTAGACAGCGCTGGATCCAGAATTTCACACCTAGTTTTTATACTGTTATTGTACTGCTATTTGGTATAGTCACTACGTAATGTGTTACGAAGGTTAGGTTTGGACATTCGCTTGAACCAACGGTCCGTCATATGCCCTGAAATCACTCCTATTCAACGACGGTCGTCTCGAGGCAGGCGTTTTAAGCAATCAGTAAAGCTTCCACAGCGAGAGATTGCGTCCAATCATGTGGTGCGTCTCTCCTAACACTCGGCGAAGTAAAGTCGTGGTTTATATTTATCAAGAGTAATTTCTCAGCAGAATGCCTAGTTTTACAAAAGGCTGTATACATATATATCCCCAAAGAAATCACCTAAACAGAGGTCCTACAAATGTAGAAAACTATAAAATTCAATATATTAAGTTCAAGTTTAAACTCAAGGATGAAATATCACTTGAACTGGTAGTCTTTGTAAACTCATGGACGAAATGTCACTTGAACTGGTAGTCTTGGTAACCTCCTGGATGAAATGTCACTTGAACTGGTAGTCTTGGTAAACTCATGAATGAAATGTCACTTGAACTGGTACATTAGGTAAATTCATGGATGAAATATCACTTGAATTGGTAGTTTTGGTAAACTCATGGATGAAATATCACCTGAACTGGTAGTCTTGGTAAACTCATGGATGAAAAAATCCTTTGAACTGGTTGTCGTGGTAAACTCATGGATAAAATTTCACTTGAACTGGTAGTCGTGGTAAACTCATGGATGAAATGTCTTTTGAACTGGTAGTCTTGGCATAATTCGGCAAAACATGGTGCACCTATCCTTCTAAAACTTCGTGCAGGAGCTACACATAGAATGTGTGCAAAGAGTCACAGAATCACACAGTTCATGACAAGGTTAGTCCTTGTAAATGTGACTATGAACATGCAAATGAATAGGAGGGTCATACCAGTTGAAAACCAGTTAAGAAAGTCCTGCAGATACCAACCATCTTCACTGTTTATGAGGGCATTAGGGTTGGTATCTAACTGCTGAGAAAAAAATCTTGCCGCGCCGAGCTAACTCGTATCTAAGAATTCCAACTCAAAACTCAAAAAATCAAATAGGGATTCACTTTCAACAAGAAAATATAGGATTGATGTAAATCCAGATCAACTAAGGGAGCGACCATGATGATGCCTACAACGATTTCTCAGGGCAAGGGATATTACCTGTATTTACAGATTTATAGTCCTCCCTGTGATAAAAATGGGTCACACCATTTACCTTTTTTATTCTAATTCGGCTTATGAAAGAATGCTGGCGAAGTACCTAAACAAGCATAAACGTTTTTGTTGGAATCTATTAAATAAATCAATCTCATTTAGTTTCATTTAGGATATGCATTGATGTATGAATATGTAATAAAACATTGATAAGATTCAAAGATTATATTGTATGGTTTGTGTGTGTATCTCCTTTGTTTTCTACAAATGTTAGAATTAAGTTTGTCCTAGTTGAGACTTCCTTATCTGGCTTCTGAGCAGATGTTTGTCAAAGTATATATAGGCTGGAGGGCGCACGTTTAACAATAACCTCTCCCTGTATCTTATCTCAAAAATCGTTAATGTGCCGACAGTGTATTAGAGAAGTTAGTAGCTGGATCTGGTTTGATTACACAATTACAAAAGAATAAGACCTCGTCAGAAATACCTTTTCTATATAAGACGCTGTTAGTTTGCAACAAAGGTATAAAAGCAGTCATTTCACGAAGAATTGGATCAGAGGATTTCCCGGCTCAAAAACCACGCACTGACCCGTATCCAATTCCTGGATGCTTGTTGGACAATTCACTGTCAGTAAACCTTAACATTGTTTTGATAAGACTGTAGGCATTATTCCACGAAGGCAATTTGAAAAGACACCTCTTGGGGATAAACTATTCTGACGTGCCAAAGAAACGATACCAAATTATTTCAATTGTTTTCCTATTCGTCTTTATGTCACAGTTGACCAAATGGATGCTTGGACTTCGATGAGTGTAATTTGATTGACATCATTTTTTTGATAAAACGTCCTAATCTTGAAAGGATATCTCTTCCATATATAACGTACGTGTGAGTTTATTCAGTAGTCTCTCCAAATCTTGGTATCGTTTCTTTTGCACGTCAATATATAATTGTCTACGATTGATCAGCTAAACATATTCTACAAATAAGCAAGACAAGGTGGCACAAAAGCAGAAGGTTAACAAATGATCAACTCTTATGTGTTTGATCGAAAAATGATGAATCTTTCGTTTATTAATACAATAGGCACCTAATCACTCTGTATCTGACGAGAAATAAAGTCAAACAACAAATATGTCAGTAAAATATAAAGTTTAAGAACCGACTACAGGCCGTCGACTAAGTGTAACAGATTACACAAAGTGTGTCGCCCAAGGCGCGATAATTTCTAACATAAACCAAATGAACTCGGGGTATATAACCTCAGTATTTCCGAAATAAACATTCAACTCTGGTAAATATTATGCTTCGATCCAGAGAGTTTGTCGTTTAACTCGAAAATACAGGACTGATTTTTAGCTACTCAAATATGAATTCCATTTGAACGAGAAAATATAGGATTGATGTAAATCCAAATCATGGCAGCAGCCATTTGATTTTAGCGGAGAGGGGATATTTTAGAAAATAAAAAGTTTGCAGACATTATTGGACGCTGCAGACATACTGGCAGTACATAGAACAGGCCAAGATCCACTTGACAGACCACGAGTGACATCGCCGTATTAGTCGACTCACAGTGCTACACTCCTACAGCACGACAACGCTAGACATCACACAGACAGGCTCGTCCAGGACTTCTTGAATGCGAACAATGTCAACGTTCTCCCGTGGCCCGCGCGCTCACTAGATTTGAATTCAATCGAACATACGTGAGACCACCTTAATCGTCGTATCCGAAGACGTCCACATCCACACGCAAACCATCGACAGCTTGCCGACGCTTTGAGCGATGAATGAAATCGGATTCTTGATTACGTCATCAGTCGGCTGACGACATCATTGAGGCGCCGAGTTTGGACTCTCATTGGTGCTGCGGGTGCCACATAAACAGTATGAGGCTTCGGACTTGTCACGACAGTATAGTGTTGACTGATCATTCCTGTGAACTGTGATATACCAACCCCCGGTTCTGGTAAACGTTACGCGTACGTCACTTGATCGGAGTTTTGTGCTGAAATTGTGGATGACATTGTGCACTGATCCGTATACCCGTTCCGCAGTCTGGTATGTAGAATGTTTTGAGTAGCATCTTGATCTCGCAGACACCATTGCCTAATTAAAGGGACATAATCAAAGTTGCAAGTACGCCAATCGATGTTCAGAGCTTGTCTTTCTGTTGATCAAGTAATATAATACCGTGCTGTATTTTTTTCCGATTTTTTACACAAAGATTTCACACTAATTGAGGCAATAAAGAAAAGGGCTTAGTCTAACGCTAAAAAT